>CAXKVV010002152.1:0-165654 GCA_964058805.1 Schoenoplectus triqueter
GATATGATATGTATTTATATTTGAATGAAAAAAGTGATTATATCTTAGTTTTATGTGTTTATACTTGTGATTATATCTATGTGTTTATATATTCAATGTTGGTGTTCATAATTAGCATTAAGACGTTAATATTTCTAAAGAATTATCGTTGATGTTTGTGTGTTTATAAATCTGAAGTCGGTGTTTATAATTAGAATCTAGATGTATTTGTCAATTTATTCCTTATTGTAATCAAAATAATAAAAACCTCATTAGTAGTTATGAACAATATAAATCTGTAATTAAAAATCTAAACTCCTGGTTTCAGATGTTTATATTTTGCTTTTAGGTGCTTATATTTTGCTTTCAAGTGTTTATATCCTGCTTCGTAAGTGTTTATATTTTGATTTCAAGTGTTTATATTTTAATTTTAGATATTTATATTTTACTTTTAAGTGTTTATATCTTACTTTGAAGTGTTTATATCTTACTTTAATGCAATCAGCTGGGTCGAGTCGGGTTCAGACGGGTCGGGTCGGGTATAGATTTGGACAAGTTGGATCGAATCAGTTTGACTTTTTAGAAGAAATCGGATCGGGCCGGGTCAATTTATATGTTGCTCGTTTTCGGCGGTACTGAGGGCATCAGGTCCCTTTTTAATGTTTTGCGCTCCCTGACTCATTTTCGGCGGTACCGTGGGCGTTGGGTCCCGTTTTCATGTTTTGAGCGACCAGACTCTTTTTCGGCGGTACCGAGGGCGTCGGGTCCTAGTTTCATGTTTTGCGCTCCCTGACTCATTTTCGACGATATCGAGGGCGTCGGGGCCCGTTTTAATGTTTTGCGCTCGCTGACTCGTTTTCGGCGGTACCGACGGCGTCAGGTCCCGTTTTAGTGTTTTGCGCGCCCGAACTCATTTTCGGCGGTACTGAGAGCGTCGGGTCCCGTTTTCATGTTTTGCACGCCCGGACTCATTTTCGGCGGTACCGAGGGCGTTGGGTCCCGTTTTCATGTTTTGTGCTCCCGGACTCGTATTCGGCGGTACCGGGGGCATCGGGTCCCGTTTTCTTATTTTGCGCGCCTGGAATCGTTTTCTGCGGTACCGATGGGCGTCGGGTCCTGTTTTCATGTTTTGCGTGTCCGGACTCGTTGTCAGCGGTATCGAGGGCGTATCATCTCGTTTCATGTTTTCGGCGGTACCGAGGGCGTCGGGTCTCGTTTTCATGTTTGCGCTCCCGGACTCGTTTTCAGCGGTACCGAGTGCGTCGGGTCCCGTTTTCATGTTTTGCGCTCCCGGACTCATTTTCGGCCGTACCGAGGGCGGCCCCCCCCGTTATCATGTTCTGCGCTCCCGGACTAGTTTTCGGCAGTACCGAGGGCGTCGGGTCACGTTTTCATGTTTTGTGCTCCCGGACTCGTTTTCGGCGGTACCGAGGGCGTCGGGTCCCGTTTTCATGTTACGCGCTCCCGGACAAGTTTTCGGCGGTACCGAGGAGTCCCATCTTATTTTCATGTTTTCCGCTCATAGACATGTTTTCAGCGGTACCGACGATGTTAGGTCCCGTTTTCTTGCTTTGTGCTCCCGGACTCGTTTTCGGTGGTATCGTGGGCGTCGGGACCCGTTTTCATGTTTTGCGCTCCCGGAGTAGTTTTCGGCGGAACCGAGGGCGTCGGCTTCCATTTTCATGTTTTGCGCGCCCGAACTAGTTTTCGGCGGTACCAACGGCTTTGGGTCCCATTTTCATGTTTTACGCTCTCGAACTCATTTTCTGCGGTACCGAGGGCGTCGGGTCCCGTTTTCATGTTTTGCGCTCTTGTACTCGTTTTCAGCGGTACCGAGGGCGTCGAGTCCAATTTTCATGTTTTGCGCTTCCGGACTCATTTTCGGCGGTACCGAGGGCGTCGGGTCCTGTTTTAATGTTTTGCGCGCCCGGACTCATTTTCGGCGGTACCGAGGTCGTCATATCATGTTTTCATGTATTCCGCTGCCAGACACGTTTTCAGCGGTACCGAGGGCGTCGGGTCCCGTTTTCATGTTTTGCGCTCCCGGACTCATTTTCGCTTGTACCGAGTGCGTCTCTTCCCGTTTTCATGTTTTCCGCTCCCAAACATGTTTTCAGCGATACCGAGGGCGTCGGGTCCAGTTTTCATATTTTGCGCTCTCGGACTCATTTTTTGTAGTACCGTGGGCGTCGGGTCTCGTTTTCATGTTTTGCGCTCCCGGACTCTTTTTCGGCGGTAAGAGGGCGTCAGGTGCCTTTTCATATTTTGCGCTCCAGGACTCGTTTTCGGCGTTACCGAGGGCACCGGGTCCCGTTTTCATGTTTTACGCTCCCGGACTCGTTTTCAGCAGTGCCGAGGGCGTGGGGTCCCGTTTTCATGTTTTGCACTCCCGGACTCATTTTCGGCCGTTCCGAGGACGTCCCATTCTGTTTTCATGTTTTCTGTTACCGGGCATGTTTTTTGCGGTACCGAGGGCGTCGGGTCTCGTTTTCATGTTTTGCGCTCCCGGACTCTTTTTCGATGGTACCGTGGGCGTCGGGACCCGTTTTCATGTTCTGCACGCCCGACTCATTTTCGGCGGTACCGAGGGCGTCAAATCCTGTCTTCATGTTTTCCGCTCCCGGATATGTTTTCGGTGGTACCGAGGGCGTCGGGTCCCGTTTTCATGTTCTGCGCTCCCGGACTAGTTTTCGGCGGTACCAAGGGCGTCGGGTCCCGTTTTCTTGTTTTGCGCTCCCGGACTCGTTTTCGGCGGTACCGAGGGCGTCGGTTCTCGCTCTCGGATATGTATTCGGCGGTACCGAGGACGTCGAGTCCCGTTTTCATGTTTTAAGCTCCCGGACTTGTTTTGTACTCCCGGAATCGCTTTCGGTGGTACCGTGGGCGTCAAATCCTGTTTTCATGTTTCGCGCACCCGGACTCTTTTTCGGCGGTACCGAGGGCGTCGGGTCCCGTTTTAATGTTATGCGCTCCCGGACTCATTTTCGGCGGTACCGAGGGCGTCGGGTCCCGTTTTCTTGTTTTGTGCTCCCGGACTCATTTTCGATGGTACCGGGGCGTCCCATCCCTTTTTCTTGTTTTGCGCCCCGAATCGTTTTTGGCGGTACCGAGGGCGTCCTATCCCGTTTTCATGTTTTGCGCTCATAGACATGTTTTCTGCGGTACCGAGGGCGTCGGGTCCCGTTTCTTCTTTTGCACGCCCGAACTCATTTTCGGCGGTATTATCTACGTCGGGTCCCGTTTTCATGTTTTGCGCTCCCGGACATATTTTCGGCGGTGTGGAGGGCGTTGGGTCCCTTTTTCATGTTTTACGCTTCTGAACTCGTTTTCATCAGTACCGAGGGCGTCGGGTCCTGTTTTCATGTGTTGCGCTCCCGGACTCGTTTTTGGCCGTACTGAGGGTGTCTCGTTCCGTTTTCATGTTTTCCGCTCCCGGATATGTTTTCGGTGGTACCGAGGGCGTCGGGTCCCGTTTTCATGTTCTGCGCTCCCGGACTAGTTTTCGGCGGTACCATGGGCGTCGGGTCCCGTTTTCTTGTTTTGCGCTCCCGGACTCGTTTTCGGCGGTACCGAGGGCGTCGATTCCCGCTCTCGGATATGTATTCGGCGGTACCGAGGACGTCGAGTCCCGTTTTCATGTTTTACGCTCCCGGACTTGTTTTGTACTCCCGGAATCGCTTTCGGTGGTACCGTGGGCGTCAAATCTCGTTTTCATGTTTTCCGCTCCCAGATATGTTTTCGGCGGTACCGAGGGCGTCGGGTCCTATTTTCATGTTTCGCGCACCCGGACTCTTTTTCGGCGGTACCGAGGGCGTCGGGTCCCGTTTTAATGTTATGCGCTCCCGGACTCATTTTTGGCGGTACCGAGGGCGTCGGGTCCCGTTTTCTTGTTTTGTGCTCCCGGACTCATTTTCGATGGTACCGGGGCGTCCCATCCCTTTTTCTTGTTTTGCGCCCCGAATCGTTTTTGGCGGTACCGAGTGCGTCCTATCCCGTTTTCATGTTTTGCGCTCATAGACATGTTTTCTGCGGTACCGAGGGCGTTGGGTCCCGTTTCTTCTTTTGCGCGCCCGAACTCATTTTCGGCGGTATTATCTACGTCGGGTCCCGTTATCATGTTTTGCGCTCCCGGACACATTTTCGGCGGTGTGGAGGGTGTTGGGTCCCTTTTTCATGTTTTTCGCTTCTGAACTCGTTTTCATCAGTACCGAGGGCGTCGGGTCCTGTTTTCATGTGTTGCGCTCCCGGACTCGTTTTTGGCCGTACTGAGGGTGTCTCGTTCCGTTTTCATGTTTTCTGCTACCGGACATGTTTTCGGCGGTACCGAGGGAGTCGGGTCCCGTTTCCATGTTTTGCGCGCCCGGACTCATTTTCTGCGGTACCAAGGGCGTCGGGTCCCGTTTTCATGATTTACGCTCCCGGACTCGTTTTCGGTGGTACCGTGGGCGTCGGGACCCGTTTTCATGTTCTGCGCGCTAGGACTCGTTTTTGGCGGTACCGAGGGCGTCGGGTCCCATTTTCCAGTTTACCGCACCCGGACATGTTTTCGACAGTAACGAGGGCGTCGGATCCGGTTTTCATGTTTTTCGCTCCCAAACATGTTTTCGGCGGTACCGAGGGCGTCAGTTCCAGTTTTAATGTTTTGCGCTCCCGAACTCATTTTCGGTGGTACCGTGGGCGTCGGTCCCGTTTTCATGTTTAGCGCGCCCGGCCTCATTTCGGCGATACCGAGGGCGTCAAATCCCGTTTTCACGTTTTCCGCTCCCCGGACATTTTTTCGGCGGTACCGAGGGCGTCGGGTCCCGTTTTCATGTTCTGCGCTCCCGGACTAGTTGTCAGCGGTACCGAGGGCGTCAGGTCCAGTTTTCATATTTTGCGCTCCCGGACTCGCTTTCAACGGTATTGAGGGCGTCATGCCCCTTTTCATGTTTTGCGCTCCCGGACTCGTTTTCGACGGTACTGAGGGCGTCGTGTCCCGTTTTCTTGTTTTCCGCGTCAGGACTCATTTTCGGTAGTACTGAGGGCGTCGGGTCCCGTTTTCATGTTTTGCACTCCCGGACACGTTTTCAGCGGTACTGAGGGCGTCGGGTGTCGTTTTCAGGTTTTGTGCGCCCGGACTCGTTTTCGGTGGTACCGTGGGTGTCAGTCCCGTTTTCATGTTCTCCGCTCGTACTCGTTTTCGGCGATACCGAGGGCATCAAATCTCGTTTTCATGTTTTGCGAACCCGAAATCATTTTCGGCGGTGCCGAGTGCGTCTGGTCCTGTTTTCATGTTTTGCGCGCCCAGACTCGTTTTTGGCGGAAGGTACCGTCGAAAATGAGTCCGGACGCGCAAAACATGAAAACGGGACCCGACGCCCTCGGCACCGCCGAAAACGAGTCTGTGCGCGCAAAACATGAAAACGAGAGCCGACGCCCTAGGTACCGCCGAAAATGAGTCCGGGCGCGCAAAATATGAAAACGGGACCTGACGCCCTCGGTATCGCCGAAAATGAGTCCGGGAGCGCAAAACATGAAAACGGGACCCCAAGCCGTCGGTACCATCGAAAATGAGTCCGGACGCGCAAAACATGAAAACGGGACCCGACGCCCTCGGTACCGCCGAATATGAGTCTGTGCGCGCAAAACAAGAAAACGAGAGCCGACGCCCTCGGTACCGCCGAAAATGAGTACGGGAGCGCAAAACATGAAAACGGGACCCCAAGCCGTCGGTACCGCCGAAAACTAGTTCGGGCGCGCAAAACATGAAAACGGAAGCTGACGCCCTCGGTTCCGCCGAAAACTACTCCAGGAGCGCAAAATATGAAAACAGGTGCCTACGCCCTCCGTACCGCCAAAATCATGTCTGGAAACACAAAACATTAAAATGGGAGCAGAAGCCCTCAGTACCGCCAAAAACGAGTTCGGGAGCGCAAGGCATCAAAACTGCACCCGGCGCCCTCGGTATCGCCGAAAACGAGTCCCGGCGCGCAAAAGATGAAAACGGGACCCGACGCCCTCGGTACCTCTGAAAATGAGTCGGGGAGCGCAAAACATGAAAACTGGACTCGACGCCCTCCGTATCGCCGAAAACGAGCTCGGGAGCGCAAAACATGAAAACGGGACCCGACGCCGTCAGTACCGCCGAAAACGAGTTCGGGCGCGCAAATAATGAAAACGAGAGCCGACGCCCACGATAATGCCGAAAACTAGTCTGGAAGCGCACAACATGAAAATAGGAGCATACGCCCTCCGCACCGCCAAAAACAAGTCTAGGAATGCAAAACATGAAAACGGGACCCGACGCCCTCGGTACCGTCGAAAACGAGTCCGGCAGAGCAAAACAGGAAAACGGGACCCGACGCCCTCGGTATCGCCGAAAATGATTCTGGGCGCGCAAAACATGAAAAGGGGACCCGACGCCCTCAGTACCGCCGAAAATGAGTCCGGAAGCGCAAAACATGAAAACGTGATCCAACACCCTCCGCACTGTCGAAAACGTTATCGGGAGCGCAAAATATGAAAACGGGATCTAACACCCTCGGCACCGCCGAAAACGTTCTCGGGAGCGCAAAACATGAAAATGGGACCCGACGCCCTCGGGACCACCGAAAATGTGTCTGGGAGCGCATAACATGAAAAAGGGACCCGACACCTTTCGCACCGCCAAAAACGTGTGCTGGAGCGCAAAACATGAAAACGGGACCCAACGCCATCGGTACCGTCGAAAATGAGTTCGGGCGCGCAAAACATGAAAATAGGAGCCTATGCCCTCCGAACTGCCGAAAACATGTCTGGGAACGCAAAACATGAAAACGGGACCTGACGCCCTTAGTACCACCGAAAACGAGTCCGAGCGCAAAACATGAAAACGGGAGTCGACGCCCTCGGTACCGCCGAAAACAACTCCGAAAGCGCAAAACACGAAAAACTGGACCCGACACCCTCGGTATCGCCGAAAACAAGTCCGGGCGTGCAAAACAAGAAAACGGGACACGAAGCCGTCGGTACTGCCGAAAACGAGTTCGGGAGCGCAAAACATGAAAACGGGATATCTCGCACCCGGTACCGCCGAAAACGAGTTCGGTAGACCAAAAGTTGAAAAAGGGGACCATCGCCATCCGCACCGCCGAAAACGTGCTCGGTAGCGCAAAACATGAAAACGGGACCCGACGTTGTGGGTACCGCCGAAAACGAGTTTGGCGCGCAAAATATGAAAACGGGAGCCGAATCCCACGGTACCGTCGAAAACTACTCAAGGAGCGCAAAACATGAAAACAGAAACCTATGCCCGCCGCACAACTAAAAAACGAGTCTGGACGCCCTCAGTACCACCGAAAACGAGTCTTAGGCGCGTAAAAATGTAAACAGGAGCCGACGCCCTCGGTACCGTCGAAAATGAGTCCGGACGCGCAAAACATGAAAACGGGACCCGACGCCCTCGGTACCACCGAAAATGAGTCTGTGCGCGCAAAACATGAAAACGAGAGCCGACGCCCTCGGTACCGCCGAAAATGAGTACGGGAGCGCAAAACATGAAAACGGGACCCCAAGCCGTCGGTACCGCCGAAAACTAGTTCGGGCGCGCAAAACATGAAAACGGAAGCTGACGCCCTCGGTTCCGCCGAAAACTACTCCAGGAGCGCAAAATATGAAAACAGGTGCCTACGCCCTCCGCACCGCCAAAATCATGTCTGGAAACGCAAAACATGAAAATGGGAGCAGAAGCCCTCAGTACCGCCAAAAACGAGTTCGGGAGCGCAAGGCATCAAAACTGCACCCGGCGCCCTCGGTATCGCCGAAAACGAGTCCCGGCGCGCAAAAGATGAAAACGGGACCCGACGCCCTCGGTACCTCTGAAAATGAGTCTGGGAGCGCAAAACATGAAAACTGGACTCGACGCCCTCCGTATCGCCGAAAACGAGCTCGGGAGCGCAAAACATGAAAACGGGACCCGACGCCGTCAGTACCGCCGAAAACGAGTTCGAGCGCGCAAATAATGAAAACGAGAGCTGACGCCCACGGTAATGCCGAAAACTAGTCTGGAAGCGCACAACATGAAAATAGGAGCATACGCCCTCCGCACCGCCAAAAACAAGTCTAGGAATGCAAAACATGAAAACGGGACCCGACGCCCTCGGTACCGTCGAAAACGAGTCCGGGAGAGCAAAACAGGAAAACGGGACCCGACGCCCTCGGTATCGCCGAAAATGATTCTGGGCGCGTAAAACATGAAAAGGGACCCGACGCCCTCAGTACCGCCGAAAATGAGTCCGGGAGCGTAAAACATGAAAACGGGATCCAACACCCTCCGCACCATCGAAAACGTTATCGGGAGCGCAAAACATGAAAATGGGATCTAACACCCTCCGCACCGCCGAAAACGTTATCGGGAGCGCAAAACATGAAAATGGGACCCGACGCCCTCGGGACCATCGAAAATGAGTCTCGGAGCGCATAACATGAAAAAGGGACCCGACACCTTTCGCACCGCCAAAAACGTGTGCTGGAGCGCAAAACATGAAAACGGGACCCGACGTCATCGGTACCGTCGAAAATGAGTTCGGGCACGCAAAACATGAAAATAGGAGCCTACGCCCTCCGAACTGCCGAAAACATGTCTAGGAACGCAAAACATGAAAACGGGACCTAACGCCCTTAGTACCACCGAAAATGAGTCCGGGCGCAAAACATGAAAACGGGAGTCGACGCCCTCGGTACCGCCGAAAACAACTTTGGAAGCGCAAAACACGAAAAACCGGACCCGACACCCTCGGTATCGCCGAAAACGAGTCCGGGCGTGTAAAACAAGAAAACGGGACCCGAAGCCGTCGGTACCGCCGAAAATGAGTTCGGGAGCGCAAAACATGAAAACGGGATATCTCGCACCCGGTACCGTCGAAAACGAGTTCGGTAGAGCAAAAGTTGAAAAAGGGGACCATCGCCCTCCGCACCGCCGAAAACGAGTTTGGGCGCGCAAAATATAAAAACGGGAGCCGAATCCCACGGTACCGTCGAAAACTAGTCAAGGAGCGCAAAACATGAAAACAGAAACCTACGCCCGCCGCACAACTAAAAAACGAGTCTGGACGCCCTTAGTACCACCGAAAATGAGTCTTAGGCGCGTAAAAAACGAAATTAGGAGCCGACGCCCTCGGTACCGCCGAAAACGAGTCCGGGAGCGCAAAACATGAAAATCAGACCCGACGCCTTCACTATAGCCGAAAATGAGTCCGGACGCACAAAACATGAAAACGGGACCCGACGCCCTCGGTACCGCCGAAAATAAGTTTGAGCGCGCAAAACATGAAAACGAGACCCGGCGCCCTTTGTACCGCCGAAAATGAGTCCGGGAGCGCAAAACATGAAAACGGGACCTGACGCCCTCCGCAACGTCGAAAACTAGTCCAGACGCGCAAAACATGAAAATAGGACATGATACACTCGGGATTGCCGAAAATGAGTTTGGGAGTGCAAAACATGAAAATGGTACAAAATGCCCTCGGTACCGCCAAAAAATAGTCCGGGCGCGCAAAACATGAAAACGGGACCTGACGCCCTCGGTACCGCAAAAACGAGTCCGGGAGTGCAAAACATGAAAATGGGACCCGACGGCCTCGGTTCCGCCGAAAATGAGTCCGGGAGCGCAAAACATGAAAACGGGTCCCGACGCTGTCGGTATCGCGGGAAACGACTATGGGAGCTCAAAACATGAAATCAGGAGTCGACGTCCTCGTTACCGCCAAAAATGAGTCTAGGAGCATAAAACAATAAAACGGGACTCGACACCCTCGATACCGACGAAAGCGAGTCCGGGAGCGCAAAACATGAAAATAGGACCCGACACACTCGGTACCGCCGAAAATGAGAACAGGTTCACAAAACATGAAAACGGGACCCGAGGCCCTCAAAACCGCCGAAAATGAGTCCGGGAGCGCAAACCATGAAAATGAGACCCGCCGCCCTCCGCACCGTCGAAAACGTGCTCGGTAGCGCAAAACATGAAAACGGGACTCGACGCCGTCGGTACCGCCGAAAACGAGTTCAGTCGCGCAAAACATTAAAACGGGAGCCGACGCCCACGGTACTGTCGAAAACTAGTCCAGGAGCGCAAAACATGAAAACAGAAGCCTACTTCGCACCGCCAAAAACATGTCTGGGAATGCAAAACATCAAAACGGGACCCGACTCCCTCGGTACCGCCAAAAATGAGTCCGGGCGCGCAAAACATGAAAACGGGAGCCGACGCCGTCGGTACCGCCAAAAAAGAGTTCGGGCATGTAAAACATGAAAACAGGAGCCTACGCCCTCGGTACCGTCGAAAACGAGTCCAGGAGCGCAAAACATTAAAATAGGAGCCTACTTCCTCCGCACCGCCAAAAATATGTCTAGGAACGCAAAACATGAAAACGGGACCTAACGCCCTCGGTACCGCCGAAAACATGTCCGGGAGTGCAAAACATGAAAACGGGACCCGACGCCCTCCGCACCGTCGAAAACGTGCTCAGGAACGATAAACATGAAAACGAGACACGACGCAGTCGGTACCGCCGAAAATGAGTTCGGACACGCAAAACATGAAAACGGGAGCCGACGCCCACGGTACCGTCGAAAACTAGTCCGGGAATACAAAACATGAAAAGAGGATCTTACGCCCTCCTCACCGCCAAAAACATGTCTGGGATCGCAACACATGAAAACGGGACCTCGCGCCCTCGGTACCGCCGAAAATGAGTCCGGACGCGCAAAACTTGAAAACGGGAGTCGACGCCCTCGGTACCGTCGAAAATGAGTCCGGACGCGCAAAACTTGAAAACGGGAGTCGACGCCCTCGGTACCGTCGAAAATGACTACGGAAGCGCAAAACATGAAAACCGGACCCGAAGCCCTCGGTACCGTCGAAAACGAGGCCGGGAGCGCAAAACATGAAAACGGGACCCGACGCCCTTCACACCGTCGAAAACGTGCTCGGTAGCGCAAAACATGAAAACTGGACCAAACACCGTCGGTACTATCGAAAACGAGTTCGGACGCGCAAAACATTAAAACGGGAGCCGAAGCCCACGATACCGCCGAAAACTAGTCAGAGAGCGCAAAACGTGAAAACAGGAGCCTAGGCCCTCCGCACCGCCAAAAACATATATGGGAAAGTAAAACATGAAAATGGGACCCGACGCCCTCGGTACCGCCAAAAATGAGTCTGGGCCCGCAAAACATGAAAACGGGAGCCGACGCCTCGGTACAGCCGAAAAAGAGTTTGGGCGTGCAAAACATGAAAACGGGAGTTGAAAATGAGTCTAGGAGCGCAAAGCATTAAAACAGGATCCTACGCCCTACGCACCGCCAAAAATATGTCTGGCAACGTAAAACATGAAAACGGGACCTAACGCCCTCGATACCGCTGAAAACGTGTCCAGGAGCGCAAAACATGAAAACGGGACCCGACTCCCTCCGCACCGTCGAAAACGTGCTCTGTAACGATAAACATGAAAACGGGACCCGACGCCGTCGGTACCGCCGAAAACGAGTTTGGGCGCGCAAAACATGAAAACGGGAGCCGACGCCCATGTTACCGTCGAAAACGAGTCCAGGAGCGCAAAGCATTAAAATAGGAGCCTACGTCCTCCGCACCGCCAAAAATATGTCTGGGAACACAAAACATGAAAACGAGACCTGACGCCCTCGGTACCGCCGAAAACATGAAAACAGGAGCCTACGCCCTTCGCACCGCCAAAAACATGTATGGGAATGCAAAACATCAAAACGGGACCCGACTCCCTCGGTACCGCCAAAAATGAGTCCGAGCGCGCAAAACATGAAAACGGGAGCCGACGCCGTCGGTACCGCCGAAAAAGAGTTCGGGCATGTAAAACATGAAAACAGGAGCCTACGCCCACGGTACCGCCGAAAACGAGTCCAGGAGCACAAAGCATTAAAATAGGAGCCTACTTCCTCCGCACCGCCAAAAATATGTCTAGGAACGCAAAACATGAAAACGGGACCTAACGCCCTTGGTACCGCCGAAAATGTGTCTAGTACCTCCTCCCATTCATTCGAGATGGATGATCCTCAGGAGATTCCGGAGAGAGATCTCCTGAGGGGTCATCCATTTGATTATTGTTCACTGACAGGTGGGTCCCACACCTCAGTGATAGACATCAAAAGAGACAAGAACAAACCTTAAAAATCAACACTCAGAGCAAACCCTAAGAGCTGGAGCAGTACAATCCCTATACAACAAGAACTGTGTCAATGCCAAGCCAGTATTTTGATACAGCCAATCACAAGAAATTTCAATGTGATTTTGCTTTCAAGGCTTATCAGGTGCCAATGTTGCAAACACCTAACCAACCCAAGATTTGTGTTAACTATTGACAAGTAATCAACTATTGACCAAATTATTTTCATGGATATGGATTGAAAGTCAATTTCACAATACTGATCAGATGCCAATGTTGCAAACATCTGATCAAGACTAGATTTGTATCAATTGTTGACATGTAATCAACTTTTGATCAAGTCAAACCCTAATGAAGTATCAATACAAGTCTAATTGGTGTTTAATTAGGGGGTTTCTGCAAGAGAATTTTATTTGGCAGAGACACTGAGCTATGATTGAAATTTGGGATTAATTCAGAGGAGGAAACAAGGTTTTCTTGACAAATAAATTTTTAATATAAAGAGTGTTAACCCTTGAAAGATTTCAAGGATGAATAGATGAATAAATGAAAATAAATTGATGATTGATGACAAATAATAAAAGAGGGAAGGAGAGAAAGCAATGAAAGATGGCCCACTAATCAAGAGAGGTCGCTGCTTAACCCCGGAACAAATCCATTAATTCCACAATGAAATGTCAGGGTGAGAGACGAGGATATAAATGCTCCACCACCTCCTACTCATTCGAGGTGGCTGACCCTCGGGAGATTTAGGAGAGAGAAAATCTCCTGATGGGTCAGCCATTTGATTACATTTTTTCTGACAAGTGGGACCCACCTGGCAGTCCCTTGTAGATGAACCTAACAACATAGCCTATCTGATGAGTCACCCATGTGACCATTTTCACTGACAGGTGGACCCCACACCTCAGTGACCTATTATAGGAGTCAGAGTTGAACCCTAGAAATCTGCCTTTGGAACTAACCCTAGAAAGGAGCTGAAGCAGTATAATCCCTATGCTACATGAAATGATGTCAATGCCAAGCTAGCATTTTGATGCAACTAGTCATGAGAAATTCCAAATGTGATTTTGCTTTCAAGGCTGACCTGGTGCCAAAGCTGCGAGCAACCACCTAACCATGCTTTGATTTGTGTCAATTACTGATAAGTAGTCAGTTCTTTGACCAAGTCACCCTCATGTTAAGGGATTGAAAGACAATTTCACAAGACTGATCAGGTGCCAAAGCTGGGAGCAACCATCTGATCAAGTCTAGATCTGTATCAACTGTTGACATGTAATCAACTGTTGATCAGATCAAGCCCTAATGAATATCAATATAAGTCTAATTGGTATTTAGTTAGGGTGGTTTCTGCAAGGGAGAGATAATTGGCAGAGACACAGAGCTACAAATGAAATCTGGGATTAATTCAGAAGAAATAATAGGGTTTATTTGATAAAAGAATTTTTAATTCAGAGAGACAAGGGTAAAAATGGAATTAAAAATTACAGGGATGATCATCATGATTTTAGGGATTTTTGGTGAAATTTTCATGATTTTTGGATAAGTGGAACTATCAGAATAAATTCAGGGAAGATAAAACAGATTAAAAGGAAAGATCAAGGGCTGAGATTCAATCAAGGGTTCATCTGGGTGCAACTTGGGGACAGAGACACATCTGGGTGCAAGCTGGGGACTCCAAACACGCACACACAGAATAAGAGAAGAGAGAGGGTGTGACACGTGTCAGCACCCCATTGGGCCACCTCAGCATGTCAGTGCCACGTGTCGACATTTCATTGGTCCACCTCACCCATGTGGGTCCCACATATCTGACAAGTGGGTCCCACCTATGCCACGTGGCAGTCAGCCAATGGTCTGCATCAGCAGCCACCTCACCAGACAGATACAAATGGCCAGCTCTGATTGGACCACATCACAAGCCACATCACCACTTGAGCCACATGGCTATCTGTGAGTGGTCCACACCAGCAAGGGATATGCCAAATGGCAACACACAGGGTGAGCCACCTCAACAGCTGGGTGCCACATGGCACTTCCCTATTGGTCCACCTCAGCCATGTGGGCCCCACCATACTACAAGATGACTGACATGTGGGCCCCACCAACATGCCACGTGGCAAGCTGTGACAGAGCCACCTTGACATCCACGTGACACATGGCAATGCATCAGGCCATACACATCAGCAGACACAATCCTATTCAATTACACATGGCAGCTACCTATTGGATAAAGTCAGCACAGTGGACCCTGCCTAGTGCCATGTGGCATCCACAGATCAAGGCACAGTCAGCAATAATTACTGACTAATCATGGCTTAATCATACATCTAACCCTATCACAGCATGCCATGTCAGCTTGATTATCTATGAGATGCTGACTGGTGGGGGCCACTTGCAAGAGAATGAGGCAGAGGCGCATATCAACAGTCATAAACCAGTCTCATACAAATAAGAAGCAGAATTTAAATCAAAAGAGAAAAGGGAAGAACAAACCTGGACCTTGCGCCGTCCCTCTCTGACAGGTCTCTCCCGGGAGCTTTGGTCCACATGCGCCGTGTGCACCCGTAGACGGCTCTCCCCTCTCCCTTCTTCCTCTCTTCCTCTTCCTTCCGCGCGATGGAGAAGAAGGCGCCATTGTCAAATAGAGTTGAATGCAGCTTCTTTCTTCAAAATTCCTTCACAGAGAGCTATGTAACATGGATTAAAGCTTGTATGAGTGATCAATTTTAAAAATTGAAAAGAAACAGTGAGTAATTGGTTGAGGCAATTGACGGAATTGAAATTGGGACTAACCTTTGTGAAGAGGCAGAAGACAAATTGATCACTTGTACACCTTCTTGCTACTTAGGCGATCTTGTTTGAGTGCAAAGGCAGTATCTTTGGAAGCTCTAAGCTGGTGTTCCACCAGATCACCATTAGAGGCCGAGACTGGTGATGAAGAGGTAATGATGGAGCATGCTATTGATCACAGGAGTGTAAAGGATTGAGTTCTAGAGTTAAAATGATGAATTTAGAGACTGCAAATAGAAGAATTAGTGAAGGGAAGGTGAGATGGCAATGGAGACCCGGTTTGAAGGCTTAGAAGTGGAAAATGGATCTAAAGTGTCAAACAGAACCCTTACACCGACTCAATTGATTTATAGGAGTATGGGATGGATGTTAGAACTCTCAGAATGTTCTAGAAAGGTCTGGAATAATGGGAGACCGAAGCATGTGAGAGAGTGGCAAAAGGGTAAAAAAGAAGAGAAGAATAACTAACTCCAGCCGCAAGGGATTAGTTAGAGGCAGTTAGTTGAGTAGTAAGAAGTACAAATGGATCTTGACCATTGATTAAAATGAAGTTAAGGGCTAAGATTAGCTTAGGAACCATAATCCGGCCATTAATCACCTAACCAATCGCAATTAAGCAAGAGGCCTATATAAACACCCTAGATGAAGAACAGAAAAAAAGAAGAAGAAAAAAAAACAAGAAAGGGAGAAAGAGAGAAGGGAGAGAAGAGTGAAAATAATAGAGAATAAGAGATAGAGAGAGAAGAGAAGAATTGATTGAAATCGGATTTGGCAATTGAAGAAGAAAATTCAAGCATTTTGACCGAATTGAGTTGGATTAGCACAATTACCCTTGTCATCTCTATCAAGAACCAAGGATAAGTAAGATTTTCATTTACAAATGTAATTGATATAGAATTAAAGTGTGATTCTTTTCTTTCTTTCTGAATTTGATTCTTCCTTTACCTTTTATCATCTATTCTTTTCATTTCTTGATTCTTTGAAAGCTATAAACATTTGCATAGAGGGTAATGCATTGAAATTAGATCAATTGGTGATCGGTTGAAGGGTTTTTGTAACCCTCCCGATTTTGTATTTGATTTGGAATTATAATTCATTTTGAGTTGGTGATGGAAGTTGATTGAAGGGTTCCCGTAACCCTCTCAACTCTCTCACAAGTTCAATTGCATGGGTTTAGTAAATTCATCGAGTGGAATTGATATACTGGTATACCATAGGGTGAATTGGGACTTTTTTTTATTTATTCTCGCAATTATCATGATAATGGGATTAAAAACTATATCTAGGTAATAGTTGAGGAGTTTCATGGTCGCCTGAATGAGTTTTACAAATTTGATTTCATGAATTTAACTAATTCCATTAGATCAATCAGTATACTGATAAATATATCAGTACCGATCGTGCACTTCACTCAATTAGCATAGATTCATGGATTATTAACACTTTATACATCAATAATCCGCTCTAGACAAGTCTAGGAATGTACAAGAATGTTGAGATTGCTTGCATATCGTGTATAGGCCGATTACAAACATAACTTGAGTTGGTACCAAACGGTACCGAGTAATCTTGAGCTCCATAGCCTTCTTGAATGAATTCAAATAGAAATTGACCATGTTATTTTGTTAAAGGAACTAGGGCGATGCTATATAACATGAAAATTGTGTAAATTGATCGATGAATGAATCGAATTTGATATTAGAATCACTTCGGTACCGAGATGTACCACTGAGACAATTTGATGATGGTGTCTATTGAGAACCATCGCACAGATCATTAATCGGACGCCGTAGAATAACTCCTCATGGAAAGACGACTCTGAGGCAGTTGTCTGATCGGAGGGAGATGGCCGCAGTCGCCGGCGCTGCTAAGAGCACGAATCTTGAAGCTTACGTTGACTGGAGAGTCAGGGAATCGTGGCAGCGCGGATATTGACGCGCACATGTGGATCTTGAAGAGATCGGACGTTTGGGATAAAATGACGTTTTTTTAAATAAAGATCCAGAATGAATCTGGGCCTTACATCTCGTATGGTTTAATCTTGAGGCGAATCCAGCGGCCCAAATAAGAACGGAGTTAAAAGAAAGATGAGCGCCAATCTTGATGAAGATCCAAAGGCCCAGATTAGACCCATTAATTAAATAATAACAGAATACTAATGATATAGAATAAATAAATGGTTTAAAAATGCTCCTGAACTCCAAATTGACCCAAATTTGTTTCTAAAGTTTTCTTATTTTTCATACTATTTTTCTATACAATAATATTCCAGTTTTAAAAATATAATCATGTTAAAACAATTTAAAAGCAAAAGACATTACATATATTGATATATTTGACTTAGCTTTGACTTGTCATTTTAAATACTATAAAAATCCCAAAAATTCAAATAAAAATCATGAATAATAGTTAGATATATTTTACTGATTTTTCAAGTGATTTTTCATGAAATAATAGTGATAATAGTAATATACAATAATAAATAATGATATTAGCTCTATTCTTTGATAAATAAAAATAAACAATAATAGAAATTATGTTAATATTTTCTAAAAAAAAAAGAATAATAAAAATAATAAATAGTACAAAACATACAAAAATATATACAACCATTATAATAGATATTAAATGCATTTTCTTTTATAATAAAGAATGATAATGTAGTTTTATAATAAAATGAATTGTATTTCTTTTGTTATTTCTATACAAATATACAATAAAAATATTTTGATGGATAAAATGCAATAAAATAATAGTTGTAATAAAGAATATAATGAATTCCATCCCTTATAGCTATTTTCAAATATTGATGGTAATAATAAGAATCTTATATTTTTCTATAGAAAATAATAAAAAAGATATATAATGAAAAACTATAATAAATAAGATAGAATATTAATAATGACTTCTTTTAGCTATTATAGATCTAAAAAAATAAAAAAAATAAAAATAAAAAATATAATAATATAGCTAACCACATTTTGATTTGTAAATAACTTTTACATAATGAATATTGTTTCAACATAATGAAATATAATTACTTTGGCTATTATAAACATTTTGAAAATATAAATAAAAATCATTGCCATTTTATTTTCTATTATTTTTGTAAGTGATTTTCTACAAAATAAATAGAGTTTAGAAATAATAAAAATAAAATTCTACTATTTTAGTTATTATAAAAATCCCAAAAATATAGATAAAATTCTAGTTAATAGCTAACCCCTTTTTCTTATTATTTTTTGTAAATAATTTTTCTACATAGATAAATAGAGTTTAAAAATAAAAAAAATATAATAAAAATAATAATAATAATAATAAAAAATATAATAATAATAATAATAATAATGAATAAATTCATTTTTATGATAGAGATGATAATGGAAAATATTATGTAATAGGTTTTGTACATTTTGGAAATGAACAAAAATGCTCACATAAGGAGTGTAGAGCCACATGAGGATGTTTGGCACACATGATGTAACATTTAGAATGATTAGTCAGGACAAGAACATCTTGACGAAGGATAAACAAGGTTGCAACGGCAACACGAGAAGATACGTCGAGACGGGAACATTTTGACGTAGGATGACTAAAGCTTCGATAGCAACATGAGAAGATGCGTTGAGACAAGAACATCTCGACGTAGGATGATTAAGGCTTCGATAGCAACATGAGGAGATATGTCGAGACAGGAACATCTTGACGCTTGATGAAAAATAACCTGAGCTACGACATCAACATGAAGATACATGTCGACTCTGAGGAAGAAGAACATTACGATGTCCTAGAGAGGTGACATCTTAATGACTCACTGCCATGAGCAAGTAACTCATGATTGAATACGCTCACACAAGGGGTGTAGGGCAACATAGTAATTTTGCACAAGTAATGCAACATATAGAATGATTAGTCGAGACAAGAACATCTTGACGCTCGCTGAAGAATGACCAAAGCTACGACATCAGCATGGAGAGATATGTCGACTTTGAAGAAGAAGAACATTACGATGTCCGAGCGAAGCGACATCTTAATGACTCGGTGTCATGAACAAGTAATTCATGACCATTTGAGCTAGCAAGACTGAACTCATCCGTCGATAAGTTTGTCTCCTGGCTCATTTCCCGAGACTGTGAGATTAAATCGTTCTGTAGTAGATTCATCCACAAAACAGTGAATGGGAACCGTTCTGTAGGTAGGTTCCTTCACTAACACATGCCTCAATGTTGAACTGGCCCAGCGCTTCAGGTTTGACATTGTGTGTAACTGTGTTTCCTAGGTTTATGAATCGGCTTAGTGCTTCGAATTCATGATCTAGAAGATCGGTGAGAAGAAACACGTGGGCCATATCCACCCTTCTCCTGATTCACCAACCTCAAGATCAACCGGCTCAGCGCTTCGAGTTGTATTTTGTGTGATTGGTTGTTGACTAGTTAAGATTGAACCGTTCTGTAGTAGGTTTATCTTCTAGATCAACGGAGGTCGAGTCGTTCTGTATGTAGACTCACCTCAAGCCCCTCTGAAGAGACTAACCTGGTCTGTAGTAAGGTTACATCTCGAGGTGGCATAGACTGAACCGATCTGTTTGTAGGTTCGTCTTCCATAGGACAAAACCGATCTGTTTGTAGGTTTGTCTTCCATAGAATTAAGTAAAGACCGAACCGATCTGTTTGTAGGTTCGTCTTCCATAGAATTAAGTAAAGACTGAACCGATCTGTTTGTAGGTTCGTCTTCCATGGACCCCTTTTGCGAACCCAGACGACCACTTGACCATCTTTTAACTACACTATTTGCTTCTCTCTTTCAAAGATCCAGAGGTGCCTCGAGGTTAGTAGCCCAGGGTAATTAACGGTGGGGGCTTGCGCCCATCGGAATCTACAAGAACTCACAATCACTAAAAAACCCCCTGAATGTACATCCAAATCTCTCTAAACGGCAGAATCAGCCGGCACTTAGCAGATGCACGCTCGGGAGGGATCTCCGTGTCCTTCTTCCGCAACCCATCGCCCAGCGGCGGTGCGGAGCGCGCGAAAAAGGGTCGCACAGGATCTGGCACGCCCGGTGGGACCTAGATTCTCCTCTTATCTCTGAAAGAGAGAGGCAAATAGAATAGTTAAGAGATACAAGTGGTCTTCTATGTGCTAAAATGACTAATAATTTTCAAGTATTTTTGTTTTTGCAGGAAATGACATTCTTTGGAAACTTCAACCTCGCTCCCTACACCGTCACCCCTGCAAAGAGCCCAGAGGGCAAACTGTTCATGTTCTTCGGGACCATCCCGCAAGAACTCACTGTCTATGGCCCAGCTTCAGTGGCCACGATCACTCCCGCAACCGTCCGGATCTCCATCCCGGACGAGGAAGAGGACTCAATCACCCTGACTCCCAAGGGCATCTCAAATAATGTCATGGCCTCTCCTACTACCTCCCCAAAGAGGAGAAGGCGACCGTCCAAGAGGACAGCCCCAACGGCCGCAGCCCAAACTACCCGCAACTCTCAAGCGTCCAGGAAGAGGGCCCTGGATGCATACCAGAATCAGCTGGTGGCTAGGCCAGCTATCCCAGTCTCCAACAAGTTCTCGGCTCTCCGAATAGTGGCCAAGAACTCGGCCACAGGCCAGCTCCGCCAGGCATGGGAGGTGCCTAAGCCCACATCTCGCCCAACTCAAAGGCCTCAACACCGCCAGTATAAGTCTCAAGCCCCTGCAGAAGCCATCTACAAGGCTCACAGGGCCCTCAAACAGAGGAAGAGCGTTAGAAACGCTAGGTCGAGACAATACGTCTCCCGCCCCAATCAATCTCAAGATATGGCTCAGCCGCAAGCCATTATCACAACTCCGCACCCAAGGAGGTTTATATCAAAGGCAACACCTAGCGTCCAGCAGGTGTGGGTTCCAAAGGGTTCTCAACTAGCGAAACCCCAGTCTCAAGCCCAACCCAGAAAGACAGGCAACTCTTGCACTCCGTCCGAGAGTGTATTTAGCCGCCTAGGTCAGAAGAGTGTATTCAGCCGATTAGGCTCGAGAGTACCACTCAACAACCTAAAAATAACTGCCCCTGACCAAATGAAGAAGAAGAGAAGAACCGCTCGCTATGAAGAGCACTTCTCGGTTAACACCATCAGTATAAGCTATGACACTGATCCAGACACTGATGCTGAGGCGAACATGGCCCAGGATGACCAGTCCCCGCCTAATCAAGCTCACGTCACCAACACCAATAAAAATAATGGTAGAAAAGGGAGACCTCCCAAGAGAGCCAACCCCGAAGGCAACAGCAGGGAAGGAGAAGACCACAACGAAAACCCTGACTTCTTCGATAATGAAGATGACGTTGAAACACGTCCCGAAGTGCCTATCGATGAAATTGAAATACTAAAAGGCCACATCGAGGCACGGGATGAAGAGCTGATTAGGCAACGGGAGCTAATCGCTACCATGCTGAAACAAAATGAAGAACTGATTAAGGCGGTCAAGTCATTGCAAGAATCACAAGACGCCAATTTCAAAGCTGGTAGCTCCCGTCAAGAAGGGGTCCACAGTACCAAAAGCAATCATAAGGGAAAACAACCCGTCGACTCTAAACCCCATCCACACAGAACAATAGAAGTGGAGGCTGAACCAACGGGAATATCCCGGAAAGAGATTCAAGCCATGATTGCCCAGCAAATGCAAATAGCTGGAGGTGGATACGCCATCCCTCCCGTTAAAAACTGTGGACATCCATACCCTGCCATATACGATTTAGAAGAATATCCTAAAGGGTATGTGATCCCCCGCTTCAGGACCTTCTCCGGGGAAGGCAATAAAGACCTAAACCCCGAGCAACACTTGGCCCACTTTGTAGCCTCGTGCGGCAACACGGGCGGCAATGACGCGCTGTTGTTGAGACAATTCCCTCAAAGCCTGGTGGGAACCGCCTTTCAATGGTACTATTCATTAGAAAACAACAGCATCAGGACCTGGGACGAGATGGCGGACTCGTTCAGGGCACGATTTGTCATGGTGTCAGACAAGATAAACATAGCCGATCTGGCAAGCACTAAACCCAAGAAAGGGGAGTCAATGATAGATTTTATCAATAGATGGCGGAACCTCAGCATCAAATGCGACCGCACATTAACTGAAGATGAGGCCGTCAACCTAATCATGAAAAACATTGACGGGTGGATGGGCATGCTTCTTGGTGTGACAAAGGTCAACACATTTAAAGACTTGCTCAGATCGGTATCCAATATGGAAAGGATGTCACCGCACACTGTGCCGAACTTCATGAATAATAGGCCGCAACGAGGAGCCCGAGCCGAGACTAAAGTGGCATTCACCTCGTTAAAGGATAAGATGGTCGCTAACGCAGATACTCAAAGCGGCAGCAGTGGCACAAATGGCAACAATTATAATAAGGGACCGAGGCCCAATATAGCAGGGAGTTCACGGAGTTTTGAGTCCCTCAAACAAAAGAAATCTAAACCGTACTCCTTCAGGAAAGATAAAGTTGCCCAAATCTTCAGAGGGGCACTAAAGAACGGTCTAGCCCTACCGGCCAGTAAACGCCCAGAAGATGCCGATAAATCGGACGAACCCAACTTTTGCCCATACCATAGAGTACTAGGGCACTCGATTGAAGATTGCTGGGTCTTCAAAGATTGGGTCGAGAAGGCGTACAAAAACGGTGAAATTACTTTACCTAAAGGGTTCTTACAAAGTCCATCAGCCCATGAACAGGCCAATATGATCTCTCACGAGGAAGAGAAGATCCTGGACCAATTAAGTGAAGACCAGGAAGAACAATGGACTACACACTTATCGAAGAAATCGATTAAAATGTTTAAAACCCTTAAGAAAGAACCTGGTATGAGATGGAAAGACGACATCACGCCAGTGGTCCCACCGAAACCCAGGGTATATTATAAGGTGGACCAGAGCCAAGACCAGGTTCTTAAGAAGAGAAAGAAGCATAGAAGCAACAAGTCCAGAAAGAATAAAATTGAAGAATGCGAGCAGGGCAGTCCCGAGGCGATTACCCTTCAACACTTCATCTCCAAAGAAGATTGGGAGAGGTTAACCCTAGGTCAAAAGAAAGAAGATGTAGATGAAGAAATAAATAAAGAAGAAAGCGAAGAGATCTGGGGTGCTTCGTGCAACATGGTATATTCTTCTCACGACGAAGATATGCCAACATTAGAGGAGATGTTCTTCCTAAACGACGAAGGGGAAGCAAGCACCTCTGGGACCAAAAATGAAGAATGCAAAGCCGTGCTCCGGTCCGGGACTTACATACCTGAGAGGCAAGCTCCCAAAGATTCTGATAAGGGAAAGGATAAGGCCCAGAACAAAGGTAAAGAGGCTGAGAACCTAAGCAAGAACCCAGAAAAGACCCGGTCGACGGGCGAAGAATACAATGTGTTGGCACATCTGCGCAAAATCCCAGGTTATTAAGTATATTTGACGCATTGATGATGTCACAAGACCTAAGGGAGGTACTAATCCAGGCCTTGCAAGATCCCGAGAAGTACAAATCATACTTCATCGAGCAAAATATGCAGGAAGCCCTTTTCACCGCCAAGCGGGCCGCCTGTATAAATTTCACGGACGATGACCTCCTAATAGGCACCGTCGACCATAACCGCCCACTGTACATCACAGGAAATTGTGGAGGGCAAAAGATTGGCCGTATCTTGGTCGACGCAGGGTCTTCGATCAATATCATGCCGCTTAAAACTCTGAAGACCATCACCTTAGATGTGAAGAACCTATCTGATGAAAAGGTGATTATTCATGGCTTCAATCAAAACTCCCAAAAGGCCCTGGGAGCTATAACTCTGAACCTGCAATGCGGAAGCCTAAGAGCGCCTACTAAATTCTATGTCATTGACGCTGAAACCTCTTATCGGGCGTTGCTGGGTCGCCCGTGGCTTCATAGTAATCAGGTCATACCCTCTACTCTGCACCAATGCCTGAAATATATCGAGAATGGTAGGCAAAAGAGAATTGATGGGGATGTCAAACCATTCGGGGTGCATGAGATTAAATTCAATGACGCCCAATATTTTCTGCCCAAATCCGCTGTGGCGCCGAGCCGGCCAATAACAAAAGCAGGTCAGAAATCTCTTAATGAAAGCCCTAAATTTGACACCTCATCTGGAGAAGAAGAAGAGGTCAAATTCAATATTAAACCCCGAGGTGCTCGAGCCCAAAGACCCGGAAGAAAGTCGGGTGAGGAAGCAACCTTCCGCTTCAAACAGGTGGCTACGTATAAGGCCCAAATAAAGCCGAGCGAAATCAAGTCAAGTGATTCTGAGGAGGAGGTCATTTTCAACTTTAAACCTACCAATGCCCCTCAAATTCAGATCACAGAGGCAACTTCAGGGGAAAACTCTGAAGAGTCCGATGACTCGGGCGATACCACCTCAGGGGAAGAATCTAGCCATAATCGTCAACCCTGGGAAGAGGAATCTGACGAAGAGATCATCTATCACATCCTCAAGAAGCCATATAAAGGGCCTGAAACAGATAATGAAAGCGAGGAATCATTTATGATCAACACGGGATCCGGTAGCGGAAGGGATAACCCGGTTAGGCCGAGGCCTATAAATGAAGAACGCTCATGGCGGGAAAACTTTGAAGGTCGCATCTGGAATGCGATCGATGAAATAAGGCACCAGGTTGAAAATGACAGAAGGGAGGTGTCTGAACAATGGGAAGTAATGCAGGATATCAAAGTGCAACACAATGAAATCATGATAATGATTGAAAACCTGCAAACCGCAATCTATAATTCCGAGCTACTCAAAGAAATGGCAAGCGAACCCCGCGCCGAGACCCCTGAAAGACAAGCACCCGATAGCGGTAAACGGGTAATTGTTATAGTAGATGAATCAAAGGGGGAAGAAACGAGAGCTAAACAATCGGCCGTCATGCAAACCCTCAAGGCCAAGAAGAGTAAACCATACTCTTTCCTGAAAAATAAGACAGCTCGGATATTTGAGCAGGCCTTAAAGAGCGGATTGACACTTCCCGTTTGTAAACGACCCGCGGACATAGAAAGAGCCGGTGAAGGCGAATTCTGCCCTTATCATCGCATATTGGGTCACACCATTGAAGAATGATGGGTATTCAAAGACCTAATAGAAGAAGGGCACAGAAACGGGACAATCCAACTCCCGAAGAGCTTTCAACAAGACCCAGCTCCGCACAACTCGAATAACAAAGGTAAAGGGGTTGCCTATACGATCTCGCACACTCCCGTACCTAGCAAACCCAAGGTTGCGAGACGTAAGCCGATCAAAGAAATCTACCGCTCCAACTCAGTTATGAACATTGAAATAGAAGAGGAGATGGCAGCGCTAGAGATTACTGTGGTTCCCGAAAGGCATTTTAAAGACCTTATACCAAGGGAAGTGAACCACATTCAAACCCTAAAGACCTTTGTTGTGCCGGCAAAGGTAGAGCGCATCAAAGGGAAAACTATCATCCACAAGGCTATAATTTTCTATCAGAGCGATTCAACTCAGTCTCTGAAGAACCCTGATCACAACACTTGGAAGAAGTGGGTGATAGAACAAGAATCGAAGAATGCAACGAGCGGTGACGCTGCATCTCATCCCTTTGGAAAGGAGCTGTACAAACTAGCAAAAAGGGCAAAATGTCTGAGAGACATATCCAAGGCCGAGGCCAAGCGCTTTGATGAACTCTGGAATGGCGGCCAGAATAAGGTTCTGGGCCTGGATGGTAAAATAAAATACACCCGAGGGTTAGGGTATAACTGCGATGACGCAGCATGTCTTGAGGGGTCCCTTAACGAATACCATTCATATCAAGCAGAGAACAGCTGCTGCGCGGCAACAATTGAGAAGGTATACGAGGGCGGCGCATACCAACTCATAGACCATGAAGGTGAAAGGCCCATGCCACCGATTAATGGGCGATATCTGAAGAAGTACTACACATAGCCCAGAGCGGGGCCAACCGAGTAGTATCTATTGTAAATAAATAAGGAGGGAATAAGTGTTCGCTTACACACACGTGCACGAAACACAAACCCATGTCTAACCTCCACTTTTGCATAAAAATTCCAAAAAACCTTATTTTTGCATTTGTAAATAGAATGCATCTAAAAATCCAAAACCACACAAACACATTTAGCCATACAACAAAATAAAAAATAGAATAAGAGAATTCAATGCCAAAACCACGCGAGAATGTAAGGCGAGAGCCTTGGTGTTTGGGCTCACAATACAAATACCACTGGGTTTGTCCACTTGATACAGAATAAACGCAAAAATGGGCAGGGTTTGCAGTTTGTCCCTCAAACTATCTGTTGCCCGATGACGAAAGTTGCTCATATTGGTCGCCCGTGGCGCAAGCCAAGGGATAGGTCGAGCAAATTGGTGACTAATAATTAGTCGCTTCCGAGGGCATATAAATAAATAACTCTCGTACTATTAGTAACATGTATCACTAATAACCCAAAATCTACCTTCTTCTAATAAAATAAAAGGATATCTAAGTAAAACAATAAAAACCTATTTTCCTTACTCATTGATAAAAAATAAAAAATATAATAAAATCTTTTCAATAAGGGGTTGCCACCTTTGTCCCCGACACCATGAGTGTTATACAAAGCCAGGTTGGGTGCATTCATCCGCAAAAGCACCACACGCCCGAAGAAATGATGTGTCATAATCCCACGGCGCATCATGGAGGGGTCAGACCAAGGGTTTATGCTTGTACCCGACATTTCATGTTAAACAAAGCGGCTCGCTTAAAGAAGTGACTTAGGTCATGGAGAGCGAACCTACCCGATGAAAGCCTGTCTCGCAGGGATGCGTGATGGATGTTTGAGGGTAGCCAAAATATAAAAAACCAGGTTGGGTACATTCATCCGCAAAAGTACCACACGCCCAAGGAGGTGATCTGTTTCTAATCCCAAAATAGATCATGGAGGGGTCAGACTAAGGGTTTATGCTTTTGCCCGACATTCAGTGTCAAATAAAGTAATTCGCTTAAAGAAGTGACTCAGGTCATGGAGAGCGGACCTACCCGATGAAAGCCTGTCTCGCAGGGATACGTGATGGATGTTTGAGGGTAGTACCCCCACAAAACAAATTGAGTGGAGATGAGTGAATGTGAGTTTCCACTTTAGCACGCAACGGTGCACAAATGAGGGGAGAGTGGGTGAGCTTCCACAAAATAAATGTCAATTAAATATGCAAGGAGCATCCACAAAATGGTGTTATCAATTGCATCCATAATCCAATTGATACTGGTAAGTTTATCCATCAGTAATAAAGGGATAAACGGGTTTATTCTGTACCCGGCCTAGAGGTCAATACAGACAGGTTCGGTATCCGTAAAATACCACGGTTACTTGAGTTTGTATTGCAATAAATAAAGATGAACATACATAGAATGAATGTAATAGGATGTTGTAAGATTTTCCTTTTATTATGATTAGACGCTGCGAAAGAATGAAGCAGTTGTATTAGGCGCTTTTACAAATAGGATTGAAGGTGCATAATATGAAATTAATAAAGTACTTCCTCGCGCTGCAGAGGAAGTGACGAAGGGATAGTAATAAAAGCAAGCATCATCAACAACAAAGAGACCAAGTATAACAAGCGTCAAAGTATACAATGACAAGTATGGCAAAAGAAGAAGAAAATAAGAAATAAAGAGTACAATCTACGGGCCCAAAAAGCGGGACTCCAGCTCTAATAGCACAGTACTAATGGTCTCCAGATAAGCATGGAGTGAGTGCCTATCCTCCTCTGAGGCTGCCTCGAAATCCAAGAACTGAGAGAAAGCACTATCCCGGGCGCTCGAATGAATCTGCAACTCCGGGAGACGTCCCGCCAGATGTCGAGAGAAGCCCTCTACTGACAATCTATGGTCCTCTAACTCCTGCACGAGCAGTCGAGCGGGCCCACCACTGACTCCCATGGAGCGGAGAGTGGCACAAGAAGAGAGCCGCTGAAGATAGCGGAGTCGAGCGGCCTCCAAGTGCCTGCGCAGCTCATGGATCTCTAACTCGTACTGGTATACGAGAGAGCTCGCATCCTGGTAAGCCCCAAGCAGCTCCTCACACCTCCTAGAAATGAAGGTACTCTGAAGATGAGGCGCGACGAGTAGAGCTGGCGCGATGGTATCCCGCATCAGCCTATACCAGTCGAAAGAGAAGCCACTGGGCAGAGAATCCAGGATCTCGAAATCTAGCGGATAGTCTCCGAAGAAGGTGTCTCGGAGTGCATCCCCTAGTGCGGCCAAGGTGAGCTTCACATCCCTCAATGTAACATCTGCAAACAAAATAAATGGGTTAGACAAATTGTTATAATCAAAGAAGAAGTAGAAGGAAGAGAAGATCTAACCTATCGCCTCGTCGCCTGAGACTGGCGGGACTGAATCAGGGATAGGGATGTCGGTCGCCTCAGGAGGACCCGCAGGTGCACTAGACCCGGCTACAAAATAAAATAAAAAAAAGCATAAGTACATGGAAAGTAAAGTACGGGCAAATAACAAAGGAAATATAAAGTACCGGGAGAGGTATGAGGCTCAGTGAGACCCTCGCTAGCCGGGACCCCCGTCTCTGGGCTGTGGAATAGCTGCTCCACTAACCAACTCTCATCTAGCTCCGAGTCATAGTCGACTGTAGCCCTCTCAGTCGAGTCCTCCACCCGAGCATCTGATGAAACTCCACCATCTATGGCCATGAGAGGCTGCCCATCGGGAGATGAAGAAGCATGAGATGGCCCTCCCTCGATCAATAATGGCTCGTCGCCTGCGGGCTTGACAGCCAATGGACTCCCCTGCTCGAAAGGAGCCTCCTCTGATTGTGCAAGAGTGAGCACCGGCCCCAGAACCACGTCAAATGAGTCGCCATCTCCAGTAGGCACCAATAAGATCGACGGTGAGGCAGGACCGTCGTAGAAGAAAGACTCCGAGCGGTGTGGAGATGCCATGTCATCGGCCTCAGGGTCTGTAAAATCTACATATGAGAATGAAAATACTAGTGCATACTGGCAACTAAGTATTAAATGAAGCACGCGAACCTGCGACGGCAAGGTCGGTGCAAAACCCTGAAATGGCAGTGCTCGCAGGCGCCGATAGATCTGCTATGATGTCGTCTCGGGCAGCCTCCACAGGAGATGTCCCACGAGCTGAAAAATAAACCCTAATCAGAGATGTAAATGAAGTGCGCCCGAATAAGAATAGGCGAGTCAGTAAAGAAAATCACCCGGAGTGGGAGAAGGAAAGGAAGACGGGAAAGACGGCTGAGAGGCGCCGTCTCGATCTCTCTCCACGGTGGCTGGAGCCGGTGGCTCGACAGGTGGCTGAGAGTGAACGCCAACTACTCGTGGGCGAGGGACTGAGAACCCGGGCTCCGCGTGATCATACTCGTAAGCCAACTCTGAATCAAAAGAGAATTGGTTGAGATAAGACGAGGCTTATCAAAAAGAAACAACCTAAAGAGATGATGAGGTGTACCTGTGAGAATAGTCCTAACAGGAACACGAGAAAACCGGCTGTCTAAACCCTGAAAATCGACAGGCTCTGCGGCAATGGCCGGAAAAGGGCTGCGATCACGCGGAACGGTGCCATCTAATAGAGGCTGGTCATCTCGCGGACATGTACTCCGGACGACCACCGGAGGAGTATACGACTGGTAAGAGCGAATAGCCTCATAATACCACTGCTGATAACGCCTCGTGAAGGTGGAAGCCCTAGAGGTGGATGCCATCTGGCAGCGAGTGCCTGTGCCTAGTCGGAAGAGGTGAGTGTAACACCATCCGATACCCTCCAAATCGGCCGCCAGTGATATAGGGCGGAGAAGAGGCGCTGGAATATCCTGATCCAAGCCAAACTGATGCGCGCATCGATGCGGCGAATATGGCTCGATGAACATATAATCGCCCAATCTGAGAGGAAGAAAGCCCTGACGAATACTGATCAGGTACTCCAAATCGATAGGCCTGGCTCGGATGCTAGAGGAGTCAGAAGAGGGAACCCTACTGTCAATCACCATCCTGTCAGCAACCCTAGCTGCCCCACGGGCCACTGACCTATCTCGAGAGAAGCGCAGATGGTCTCGGCTCCTGAAGAATCTATACCGAGCAGCCTCCGGAGTCAATGAAGCTGGCTGCACCCCAGCTAAGTCACTCAGTAAAGGTAGGCGATCTCGTAGCGTGACCGCCATGCCGGGATCATATGAGCCAGACCAATGTAAATGGAGCCATCCGCTAATCAGATGCCACGGAATCAGCTCCTGGCACTGTGAAGGACTACGGGATGAGGTCAGACCGCGGAGGCATCTATAAATGTTGGCCAGTACAGGCACGGCCAAAGAAATCCTGTCGCCACGCGCAATCAGGCTCGCCATGACGAACACCGAAGGCCGAATGGTGTATGCAGGGGAGCTAGGCAGTAAGAAATAACAGATCCACCAAGAGATGAAAGCTGTCAAATAAGTCTCCCGATCCACGTCATGTGAACACAGGGTATCCTGAGAGGGGATAGGGCCGTCATGATGAATCTCGAGTCGACCTGTACCAAATGGATCTCTGGTGGAAGCCAAGCCCGTAGGGCGAGTATGGACCCGATCGGTGAAATAGGCGATCCAATGTCTGAATGGAACTCCGTGATGCCCCCTCCGTAGATGATAATAAATCTCATAAGTCCTCTGTAAAGAAGGCGGGAATCGAGTGAAGTCTCCCGAGTCAGCGGGTGAGACCATGAACTCGTCATAGAAATGGCCGAAGATCGGCAGCCCGGTCAACTGCTGTATCTCTAGGAGGGTCGGAGTCAGCTCCCGATCGTCGATGAACAAAGTGTTGGTGGAATAGTTCCACCGCTCACAAAAGGCCCGTAGCCAGGGTGTATCGATATGATAATGAAACATAGACAAGAAAACCGAGTCATATATCCCGGCTCGCCTGAGCAGAGTCCCCTCCCGCATGAGCACATACCGGGTCCACTCTAGCTGATAGCCATGGCACTCTAAAGGAGTGATAAAGGGAGCAGTAGTCCATCTATGAGCCTCCCCGTCAATAATCTCCTTGCCCAGGAGATGTGTCAAAGGAGCCGTAGAGGCAACGCCTAAGGGCTGAAGGGGCATGATGTCATGAGGCTGATCATCTCTGAAGAATAAACCGCCGCCTCGCGGGTAGACAGGAGTCGCTCGGATGGCTGAGACGAGAGGAGTCCAATCGCTAGGATCCTCATAAAAAGAATGATAATGACTCAAGGGGCGACGCGGAATGGCGTCATGAGATGGAACTACAATACCCGAAGAAGAGAAGACGTCATGAGAAATGAAGAGATAGATAATAAGGAACAATGCACCAAGACAAGCCTTTCGAGCGTTCAAGGCTCGTCTTGGTGGGTGGCTCTTTGTTAACCCTTGAAAGATTTCAAGGATGAATAGATGAATAAATGAAAATAAATTGATGATTGATGACAAATAATAAAAGAGGGAAGGAGAGAAAGCAATGAAAGATGGCCCACTAATCAAGAGAGGTCGCTGCTTAACCCCGGAACAAATCCATTAATCCCACAATGAAATGTCATGGTGAGAGACGAGGATATAAATGCTCCACCACCTCCTACTCATTCGAGGTGGCTGACCCTCAGGAGATTTAGGAGAGAGAAAATCTCCTGATGGGTCAGCCATTTGATTACATTTTTTCTGACAAGTGGGACCCACCTGGCAGTCCCTTGTAGATGAACCTAACAACATAGCCTATCTGATGAGTCACCCATGTGACCATTTTCACTGACAGGTGGACCCCACACCTCAGTGACCTATTATAGGAGTCAGAGTTGAACCCTAGAAATCTGCCTTTGGAACTAACCCTAGAAAGGAGCTGAAGCAGTATAATCCCTATGCTACATGAAATGATGTCAATGCCAAGCTAGCATTTTGATGCAACTAGTCATGAGAAATTCCAAATGTGATTTTGCTTTCAAGGCTGACCTGGTGCCAAAGCTGCGAGCAACCACCTAACCATGCTTTGATTTGTGTCAATTACTGATAAGTAGTCAGTTCTTTGACCAAGTCACCCTCATGTTAAGGGATTGAAAGACAATTTCACAAGACTGATCAGGTGCCAAAGCTGGGAGCAACCATCTGATCAAGTCTAGATCTGTATCAACTGTTGACATGTAATCAACTGTTGATCAGATCAAGCCCTAATGAATATCAATATAAGTCTAATTGGTATTTAGTTAGGGTGGTTTCTGCAAGGGAGAGATAATTGGCAGAGACACAGAGCTACAAATGAAATCTGGGATTAATTCAGAAGAAATAATAGGGTTTATTTGATAAAAGAATTTTTAATTCAGAGAGACAAGGGTAAAAATGGAATTAAAAATTACAGGGATGATCATCATGATTTTAGGGATTTTTGGTGAAATTTTCATGATTTTTGGATAAGTGGAACTATCAGAATAAATTCAGGGAAGATAAAACAGATTAAAAGGAAAGATCAAGGGCTGAGATTCAATCAAGGGTTCATCTGGGTGCAACTTGGGGACAGAGACACATCTGGGTGCAAGCTGGGGACTCCAAACACGCACACACAGAATAAGAGAAGAGAGAGGGTGTGACACGTGTCAGCACCCCATTGGGCCACCTCAGCATGTCAGTGCCACGTGTCGACATTTCATTGGTCCACCTCACCCATGTGGGTCCCACATATCTGACAAGTGGGTCCCACCTATGCCACGTGGCAGTCAGCCAATGGTCTGCATCAGCAGCCACCTCACCAGGCAGATACAAATGGCCAGCTCTGATTGGACCACATCACAAGCCACATCACCACTTGAGCCACATGGCTATCTGTGAGTGGTCCACACCAGCAAGGGATATGCCAAATGGCAACACACAGGGTGAGCCACCTCAACAGCTGGGTGCCACATGGCACTTCCCTATTGGTCCACCTCAGCCATGTGGGCCCCACCATACTACAAGATGACTGACATGTGGGCCCCACCAACATGCCACGTGGCAAGCTGTGACAGAGCCACCTTGACATCCACGTGACACATGGCAATGCATCAGGCCATACACATCAGCAGACACAATCCTATTCAATTACACATGGCAGCTACCTATTGGATAAAGTCAGCACAGTGGACCCTGCCTAGTGCCATGTGGCATCCACAGATCAAGGCACAGTCAGCAATAATTACTGACTAATCATGGCTTAATCATACATCTAACCCTATCACAGCATGCCATGTCAGCTTGATTATCTATGAGATGCTGACTGGTGGGGGCCACTTGCAAGAGAATGAGGCAGAGGCGCATATCAACAGTCATAAACCAGTCTCATACAAATAAGAAGCAGAATTTAAATCAAAAGAGAAAAGGGAAGAACAAACCTGGACCTTGCGCCGTCCCTCTCTGACAGGTCTCTCCCGGGAGCTTTGGTCCACATGCGCCGTGTGCACCCGTAGACGGCTCTCCCCTCTCCCTTCTTCCTCTCTTCCTCTTCCTTCCGCGCGATGGAGAAGAAGGCGCCATTATCAAATAGAGTTGAATGCAGCTTCTTTCTTCAAAATTCCTTCACAGAGAGCTATGTAACATGGATTAAAGCTTGTATGAGTGATCAATTTTAAAAATTGAAAAGAAACAGTGAGTAATTGGTTGAGGCAATTGACGGAATTGAAATTGGGACTAACCTTTGTGAAGAGGCAGAAGACAAATTGATCACTTGTACACCTTCTTGCTACTTAGGCGATCTTGTTTGAGTGCAAAGGCAGTATCTTTGGAAGCTCTAAGCTGGTGTTCCACCAGATCACCATTAGAGGCCGAGACTGGTGATGAAGAGGTAATGATGGAGCATGCTATTGATCACAGGAGTGTAAAGGATTGAGTTCTAGAGTTAAAATGATGAATTTAGAGACTGCAAATAGAAGAATTAGTGAAGGGAAGGTGAGATGGCAATGGAGACCCGGTTTGAAGGCTTAGAAGTGGAAAATGGATCTAAAGTGTCAAACAGAACCCTTACACCGACTCAATTGATTTATAGGAGTATGGGATGGATGTTAGAACTCTCAGAATGTTCTAGAAATGTCTGGAATAATGGGAGACCGAAGCATGTGAGAGAGTGGCAAAAGGGTAAAAAAGAAGAGAAGAATAACTAACTCCAGCCGCAAGGGATTAGTTAGAGGCAGTTAGTTGAGTAGTAAGAAGCACAAATGGATCTTGACCATTGATTAAAATGAAGTTAAGGGCTAAGATTAGCTTAGGAACCATAATCCGGCCATTAATCACCTAACCAATCGCAATTAAGCAAGAGGCCTATATAAACACCCTAGATGAAGAACAGAAAAAAAGAAGAAAAAAAAAACAAGAAAGGGAGAAAGAGAGAAGGGAGAGAAGAGTGAAAATAATAGAGAATAAGAGATAGAGAGAGAAGAGAAGAATTGATTGAAATCGGATTTGGCAATTGAAGAAGAAAATTCAAGCATTTTGACCGAATTGAGTTGGATTAGCACAATTACCCTTGTCATCTCTATCAAGAACCAAGGATAAGTAAGATTTTCATTTACAAATGTAATTGATATAGAATTGAAGTGTGATTCTTTTCTTTCTTTCTGAATTTGATTCTTCCTTTACCTTTTATCATCTATTCTTTTCATTTCTTGATTCTTTGAAAGCTATAAACATTTGCATAGAGGGTAATGCATTGAAATTAGATCAATTGGTGATCGGTTGAAGGGTTTTTGTAACCCTCCCGATTTTGTATTTGATTTGGAATTATAATTCATTTTGAGTTGGTGATGGAAGTTGATTGAAGGGTTCCCGTAACCCTCTCAACTCTCTCACAAGTTCAATTGCATGGGTTTAGTAAATTCATCGAGTGGAATTGATATACTGGTATACCATAGGGTGAATTGGGACTTTTTTTTATTTATTCTCGCAATTATCATGATAATGGGATTAAAAACTATATCTAGGTAATAGTTGAGGAGTTTCATGGTCGCCTGAATGAGTTTTACAAATTTGATTTCATGAATTTAACTAATTCCATTAGATCAATCAGTATACTGATAAATATATCAGTACCGATCGTGCACTTCACTCAATTAGCATAGATTCATGGATTATTAACACTTTATACATTAATAATCCGCTCTAGACAAGTCTAGGAATGTACAAGAATGTTGAGATTGCTTGCATATCGTGTATAGGCCGATTACAAACATAACTTGAGTTGGTACCAAACGGTACCGAGTAATCTTGAGCTCCATAGCCTTCTTGAATGAATTCAAATAGAAATTGACCATGTTATTTTGTTAAAGGAACTAGGGCGATGCTATATAACATGAAAATTGTGTAAATTGATCGATGAATGAATCGAATTTGATATTAGAATCACTTCGGTACCGAGATGTACCACTGAGACAATTTGATGATGGTGTCTATTGAGAACCATCGCACAGATCATTAATCGGACGCCGTAGAATAACTCCTCATGGCAAGACGACTCTGAGGCAGTTGTCTGATCGGAGGGAGATGGCCGCAGTCGCCGGCGCTGCTAAGAGCACGAATCTTGAAGCTTACGTTGACTGGAGAGTCAGGGAATCGTGGCAGCGCGGATATTGACGCGCACATGTGGATCTTGAAGAGATCGGACGTTTGGGATAAAATGACGTTTTTTTAAATAAAGATCCAGAATGAATCTGGGCCTTACATCTCGTATGGTTTAATCTTGAGGCGAATCCAGCGGCCCAAATAAGAACGGAGTTAAAAGAAAGATGAGCGCCAATCTTGATGAAGATCCAAAGGCCCAGATTAGACCCATTAATTAAATAATAACATAATACTAATGATATAGAATAAATAAATGGTTTAAAAATGCTCCTGAACTCCAAATTGACCCAAATTTGTTTCTAAAGTTTTCTTATTTTTCATACTATTTTTCTATACAATAATATTCCAGTTTTAAAAATATAATCATGTTAAAACAATTTAAAAGCAAAAGACATTACATATATTGATATATTTGACTTAGCTTTGACTTGTCATTTTAAATACTATAAAAATCCCAAAAATTCAAATAAAAATCATGAATAATAGTTAGATATATTTTACTGATTTTTCAAGTGATTTTTCATGAAATAATAGTGATAATAGTAATATGCAATAATAAATAATGATATTAGCTCTATTCTTTGATAAATAAAAATAAACAATAATAGAAATTATGTTAATATTTTCTAAAAAAAAAAAGAATAATAAAAATAATAAATAGTACAAAACATACAAAAATATATACAACCATTATAATAGATATTAAATGCATTTTCTTTTATAATAAAGAATGATAATGTAGTTTTATAATAAAATGAATTGTATTTCTTTTGTTATTTCTATACAAATATACAATAAAAATATTTTGATGGATAAAATGCAATAAAATAATAGTTGTAATAAAGAATATAATTAATTCCATCCCTTATAGCTATTTTCAAATATTGATGGTAATAATAAGAATCTTATATTTTTCTATAGAAAATAATAAAAAAGATATATAATGAAAAACTATAATAAATAAGATAGAATATTAATAATGACTACTTTTAGCTATTATAGATCTAAAAAAATAAAAAAAATAAAAATAAAAAATATAATAATATAGCTAACCACATTTTGATTTGTAAATAACTTTTACATAATGAATATTGTTTCAACATAATGAAATATAATTACTTTGGCTATTATAAACATTTTGAAAATATAAATAAAAATCATTGCCATTTTATTTTCTATTATTTTTGTAAGTGATTTTCTACAAAATAAATAGAGTTTAGAAATAATAAAAATAAAATTCTACTATTTTAGTTATTATAAAAATCCCAAAAATATAGATAAAATTCTAGTTAATAGCTAACCCCTTTTTCTTATTATTTTTTGTAAATAATTTTTCTACATAGATAAATAGAGTTTAAAAATAAAAAAAATATAATAAAAATAATAATAATAATAATAAAAAATATAATAATAATAATAATAATAATGAATAAATTCATTTTTATGATAGAGATGATAATGGAAAATATTATGTAATAGGCTTTGTACATTTTGGAAATGAACAAAAATGCTCACATAAGGAGTGTAGAGCCACATGAGGATGTTTGACACACATGATGTAACATTTAGAATGATTAGTCAGGACAAGAACATCTTGACGAAGGATAAACAAGGTTGCAACGGCAACACGAGAAGATACGTCGAGACGGGAACATTTTGACGTAGGATGACTAAAGCTTCGATAGCAACATGAGAAGATGCGTTGAGACAAGAACATCTCGACGTAGGATGATTAAGGCTTCGATAGCAACATGAGGAGATATGTCGAGACAGGAACATCTTGACGCTTGATGAAAAATAACCTGAGCTACGACATCAACATGAAGATACATGTCGACTCTGAGGAAGAAGAACATTACGATGTCCTAGAGAGGTGACATCTTAATGACTCACTGCCATGAGCAAGTAACTCATGATTGAATATGCTCACACAAGGGGGTGTAGGGCAACATAGTAATTTTGCACAAGTAATGCAACATATAGAATGATTAGTCGAGACAAGAACATCTTGACGCTCGCTGAAGAATGACCAAAGCTACGACATCAGCATGGAGAGATATGTCGACTTTGAAGAAGAAGAACATTACGATGTCCGAGCGAAGCGACATCTTAATGACTCGGTGTCATGAACAAGTAATTCATGACCATTTGAGCTAGCAAGACTGAACTCATCCGTCGATAAGTTTGTCTCCTGGCTCATTTCCCGAGACTGTGAGATTAAATCGTTCTGTAGTAGATTCATCCACAAAACAGTGAATGGGAACCGTTCTGTAGGTAGGTTCCTTCACTAACACATGCCTCAATGTTGAACTGGCCCAGCGCTTCAGGTTTGACATTGTGTGTAACTGTGTTTCCTAGGTTTATGAATCGGTTTAGTGCTTCGAATTCATGATCTAGAAGATCGGTGAGAAGAAACACGTGGGCCATATCCACCCTTCTCCTGATTCACCAACCTCAAGATCAACCGGCTCAGCGCTTCGAGTTGTATTTTGTGTGATTGGTTGTTGACTAGTTAAGATTGAACCGTTCTGTAGTAGGTTTATCTTCTAGATCAACGGAGGTCGAGTCGTTCTGTATGTAGACTCACCTCAAGCCCCTCTGAAGAGACTAACCTGGTCTGTAGTAAGGTTACATCTCGAGGTGGCATAGACTGAACCGATCTGTTTGTAGGTTCGTCTTCCATAGGACAAAACCGATCTGTTTGTAGGTTTGTCTTCCATAGAATTAAGTAAAGACCGAACCGATCTGTTTGTAGGTTCGTCTTCCATAGAATTAAGTAAAGACTGAACCGATCTGTTTGTAGGTTCGTCTTCCATGGACCCCTTTTGCGAACCCAGACGACCACTTGACCATCTTTTAACTACACTATTTGCTTCTCTCTTTCAAAGATCCAGAGGTGCCTCGAGGTTAGTAGCCCAGGGTAATTAACGGTGGGGGCTTGCGCCCATCGGAATCTACAAGAACTCACAATCACTAAAAAACCCCCTGAATGTGCATCCAAATCTCTCTAAACGGCAGAATCAGCCGGCACTTAGCAGATGCACGCTCGGGAGGGATCTCCGTGTCCTTCTTCCGCAACCCATCGCCCAGCGGCGGTGCGGAGCGCGCGAAAAAGGGTCGCACAAAGAGATGGGGGAAAAATGGAATTAAAAATTATAGGAGTGATGATCATCATGAATTTAGAGATTTTTGGTGAAAATTTCATAATTTTTGGTGAAAATTTCATAAATTCAGAGAAAATAAAACAGATTAAATAGGCAGATCAAGGGCTCAGATTTGATCACAGGTCTCTCTGTGTACAACTTGGGGACAGCAGCAGCCTTGGGTGCAAACTAGGTATGAGAAGCATGTAGAATACAAAATAGAAGAGGGGAGAGGGTGTGCCACGTGGCAGCACCAGAGTGGGCCAAGTCAGCCAACAATTGCCACATGGCAGTCTACTATTGGTCCACCTCACCACGGTGGGCCCTACCCTGGCACAAGTCACATGACAAGTAGGCCCCACCATAGTGCCATGTGGCAGTCAGCCAATGGTCCACATCAGCCAGCTCCTGCCACATGGCACAGCCACAGAAAGTCATTTCGGCATGCTTGTGCCACATGGCATCACACTACAGAGCCACCTCAGTAGCTACTAAACAGATCATTAATGCTAAGGGAGGTGTTTAACCTAACAGCCAAGCACAACATGCCTTAATCTGTGCACTAATGATAACTGTAAACCTAAGCTCATAGAGCTTACAGGTGGGCCCTACTAGTCAGATTTATATGTCTAAGGCGCAGAGAACCAAGTCTACACAATAATTCTAACTGAGATTTAAAAAGAGAAAAAATAGGAGTATGCACCTGGCTCTTGTGACCTCTGCCTCCTCTGCACCCTTCTTCTCTTATGCCTTGGCTCATATGTGCCAGGCGCAGGCACTGAGGGGCCTGCTCCCTCTCCCCTCCTTCTCCTTTTCTTCTTCCTCTCGACAGCCGAGATCGTTGAAGGCGCCATCAATGGAGATTGAACAAAGGGCTGAGTTTCAAGTCAATTGCTCCTTACCTCAGTTATATCATACAAAGGAGAGCACGTGCATCATGTTAGATTTAAAAATGATGTAGTGTAGAGAGATAGGGCAGAGATAATTACCTCGAGTTGAAACCTTGAACTTATCAATTGAAGCTTAAAACTTGCAATTGATGTCTGGGAGAGCTTCCAAGACCTTAGGCGATGGTGTTAGAATAAGAATTGAGAAGATTTGAGTGTTGGAGATGAGAGATGAACCAATTCACCCCTCGACCTGGAAATAGGATGATCTAACACTATGTTAGAGCTATCAAATCGACAGAGAAGATGCACAAAGAGTTGCCTAACTCCAAATAGATGAGATTGAAGCTCTAAGATGCAAGAAATAAGCAAGGGATCAAGGTGAAAGGCTGAGACTTGATTATGAGCTTTTGAAGGAAGAAGAATATAAATTCAATTGACTGTTGTAAAATTGATTTAAAGGAGTGTACAAGTAGCATATAAAGGAGTGAATTGAGGTGTAGAAGGTTCTAGAAGGGGCTAGAAGAGCCTGAGGAAGTGAGAGAGCCGGTTAGTGATAAATTAGTAAATAAATGGAAAGTATAACAACCTTTAGACAATTATACATGACTCTAACACTGAGGGACTTGGTCCAATGGACCATGAGGCACAAGAGAGCAACTTGAGTGAGTGAAATAATGCACCAAGTTCAATTGAATTGAGAGAGTCAAATTTGGTCAAACCAAGCCAATCCCTATATAAACTCTCAATCAACAGTAAAAAAGAAGCAACATCTATAGATCGCCCATTACACCTCTGTGCTAATAAAAAGCCCTAGAGAGCAAGTGAGAAACCAATTGACCGATTGATCTCAACAAGTGTTGGGAGCTCGGTATACACTCATCTCCCCACCATTAGCAGTCAATTGAAGAGCTTGAAGTTGCAAGAGAAGAAGAGAGGTGAGTAATTCAATGAAAAGTTGTGAGCTCGAGATATAATTGTACTCAATTTTATTCAAATCAGTGAATTTTGGTACTGTTCTTGGCATTCTTGTATCTTCTTCTTTCAATTCAATCAAATTCTTTAATTTTCTTGATTGAATTTCTCCTCTGAGCTATCGCCTTACTATCTAGATCTTCTCTGTTCTATTTTCTCATCTTTTTCTTGATCAATTTAGTTACTAATGGGTTGAATCAGACGTGTGAACATATGCTAGTCGAAGATCAAGTGATCTCCTAGCATCACACCCTGATAATCGACTGATCGAAGACCATAGGTCTCTCAGTCTTTGTACTCTCAATTGATTGCTCAAAGGGATCGACTTTGATTGAATAAAATCAGTTGAAACTCTGAGCAATTGACGAAAATTGAAGTATAAGCGTTGCAGTACCAATTGCATTATCAATTGAGAGGGTTATGCATTCAAATTGACTTTTAAGACATGGGCGATTAGCCCTGTGACAATGAAAAGAGTTGATTTTGACAATCAATTGAGAGTATAGTTTACAATCAGAAGTCAGTGATTAATATCGATCTCTGGCACTGCTCCGTGATAATTCAAATGAGAACAAATGAAATTATAAGTACAAGGTGCCTCGTCGATGTTGATTAAAGCTTCAATCCACAAAATAAGTCAAGAATTAAGAAGAATTGCAACGAAACGTACTTCAATTGCGAGTTAGATGTTCTCGGTACCGAAGTTCGGTACAGAACTCGACCGTTAGAGGTGGCGCCGGCGATCTACCGCACTGATGCACGATCGGAGTGCGCAGTCACACTCTCCATACCAAGGCGACGCTAGCCATGGTGGCTGATCTCCGATCAGGCTGCCGGAGTACCAAGATCGCCTCTCCAGTGCACATCTCAAAGCATGGAAGAAGAGAGACAGAGAAGAACTGTCTCAGCACCAATCTCAGAAAATCACACGAATCCTAAGATAGATCCAAAAGATCTGGGCTATTGAATGTTTAGAAAATTAAAGCACAACTCAATCTGGGTCTTTAATCTGTCTAATGCACATCTTAATAATAATCTCACGGCCCAAGTAAAATAAAGAGTTAAATGAAAGATCTGTGCTAATCTCAACATGGATCCAACAGTCCAGAAAATTAAGCCCAATAGTCAATTAACAACAGAAAATTAAAAATAAATAGTAAATAAATCATTTGGAGGTCTTTTCAAACTCCAAATTTACTCAAATTTATTTCTAAAAATTCCTTGTTTTTCACAGTATTTTTCTATGTAAGAACATTTCAGTTTTAATAATTTTATCATACTGGAAAAATTTAAAAGTAAAAGGATTTTGTTTGCTTTTTTTCTGTTTGACAAAGCTTTGACTTGTTATTTTGGCTATTATAAAAATCCTAAAAATTCAAATAAAATTCTGAATAATAACCAACTCATTTTATATTATTTTTGTAAGTGATTTTTGTGCGACCCTTTTTCGCGCGCTCCGCACCGCCGCTGGGCGATGGGATGTGGAAGAAGGACACGGAGATCCCTCCCAAGCGTGCATCTGTTTAATGCCGGCCGATTCTGCCGTTTAGAATGATTTGGATGCACATTTAGGGGGTTTTTAGTGATTGTGAGTTCTTGTAGATTCCGGTGGGCGCAAGCCCCCACCGTTAATTACCCTGGGCTACTAACCTCGAGGCACCTCTGGATCTTTAAAAGGGAGAAGCAAATAGTATAGTTAAATGATGGTCAAGTGGTCGTCTGGATTCACTAAAAGGGGTGATCTCATGAAAGACGAACCTACTACAGATCGGTTCAGTCTTTACCGCCTCGAGAGATAACCTTACTACAGATCAGATTAATCTATTCAGAGGGGTTTGAGGTGAGTCTACTACAGAACGACTCAACCTCAGTTGATCTAGAAGATAAACCTACTACAGAACGGTTCAATCTTAACTAGTCAACAACCAATCACACAAAATACAACTCGAAGCACTAAGCCGGTTGATCTTGAGGTTGGTGAATCAGGAGAAGGGTGGATTTGGCCCACGTGTTTCTTCTTGCTGATCTTCTAGATCATGAATTCGAGGCACTAAGCCGATTCATAAACCTAGGAACACAACTGCGCACAAAGTCAAACCTGAAGCGCTAAGCCAGTTTAACATTGAGGCATGTGTTAGTGAAGGAACCTACTACAGAACGGTTCACATTCACTATTTTGTGGATGAATCTACTACAGAACGATTCAATCTCACAATCTCAGGAGATGGACCAGAAGATAAACTTATCGACGGATGAGTTCAGTCTTACTAGCTCAACTAGTCATGAATTACTTGTTCATGACACCGAGTCATTAAGATGTCACTCCTCTTGGACATCGTAATGTTCTTCTCTCTTAGAATCGACATATCTCTTCATGTTGATGTCGCAGCCTTGATTATTCTTCAACGAGCGTCAAGATGTTCTTGTCCCGACTAATTATTTTAATATGTTGCATTACTTGTGCAAAATCACTATGTTACTCTACACCCCTTGTGTGAGCGTATTTAGTCATGAATTATTTGTTCATGACACCGAGTCATTAAGATGTCACTCCTCTTGGACATCGTAATGTTCTTCTCTCTTAGAATCGACATATCTCTTCATGTTGATGTCGCAGCCTTGGCTATTCTTCAACGAGCGTCAAGATGTTCTTGTCCCGACTAATTATTCTAAATGTTGCATTACTTGTGCAAAATCACTGTGTTGCTCTACACCCCTTGTGTGAGCGTATTTATTCACCTCTAAAATGTAAAAAGGATTATTACATTTTTATTGATTTTTTTATTATTAAGATAATGTCTTTCATTATTATCTCTATTACAAAGGTGGATATATTTTTATTTTTAAACTCTATTTATTTCTGTAGAAAATTATTTACAAAAATAATAGGCAAATGGATTAGCTATTATATGGAATTTTATTTAGATTTTTGGGATTTTTATAATAGCTAAGGTAATAGAATTTTATTTTTATTATTTCTAAACTCTATTTATTTTTGTAGAAAATTACTTACAAAAATAATAGAAAATAAGTTGACTATTATTTATGATTTTATTTGGATTTATAAGATTTTTATAATAGCCAAAGTAATAGAATTTTTATTATTATATTTTTATTATTTTGAAATTCTATTTATTTTGTAGAAAATTATTTACAAAAATAATAGAAAAAATAGCTGGCTATTATTCAGAATTTTATTTAAATTTTTAGGATTTTTTTATAATAGCCAAAATAGCAAGTCAAAGCTTGGTCAAATAGGGAAAAGCAAACAATGTCATTTTGCTTTTAAGTTGTTTCAGTACTGTAAAATTCTTAAAATTGAAATGTTTTTATGTAGAAAAATACTATGAAAAACAAAGAATTTTTAGAAACAAATTTGAGTCAATTTGGAGTCTAGGAACATTTTTAAATGATTTATTTACTATTTATTTTTGGTTTTCTGTTATTAATTAATAGTTGGGCTTAATTGACTGGGCCAAGATTTAATTCTTTTATTTTACTGCGAATTGGGCCCAACATACAGCTGGGCCGGCTCTAGCCCTGTTAACTCCACCATTTAATGTGAGTCGTTGGATTGTATTAAGATTGGTGCAGAATTTTGTTTAAATGTTTAAATGTACTTGGGCCGTTGGATCTAGCTGAGATACGTGTTGAATAGGTTGAGGGCCCAGATCTATTCTTCATTTTATTTCCTTTAACTTTTAACAAATCTCATCCGTTAATGGTTTTTAAAGATTAGCGATCGCTTCAATAGTCGTGCAGAGGAGATCCCCTCAGCCTCTGACTCCCCGATGCATTAAGATCCGTGCTGGGTGGCGTTTCCGGCGACCAGAGCTCTTCTCCTCCGATCAGGCTACTTCATTAACATCGTCTTAGTGCATAGAGTCTCTTTATGAAGTCGGATTAGAGATCGATACGGTGGTAGAAGCTATGTAATGGTACCGACTGAGGTGTACCAATCGGAATTGGTACCGGATTGAATTCTTTATCAAATTCGATTGAATTGATCGACGTTCTTAACAATTTCGAACTTGACAAGCATCGTCTTGGCATGCCATTATGATTTGTAGTGAATAGAGGGCTTCTCTCATGCCAGTAGTAGTGCTGAACCACCTCGCCATTTGTCAATACACAGTACCGATTGGTTTCTCGTCTAAATTCGTTAGAATTAACCGAAGTTCTTGACAATTGTAAATTTATTGAGCATCGCCTAGGTGTATTAAGGTGATCATAGATGAGTGTGAGAGATATTATTTACTGATAATCATGCTGAAGCATTTGTAGCCTAGGGGTGAATGGTACCGATTGGTACCGTTCTCAATTTCTCTCCAATTTGGAATGCTTATTGATCCTTTATACTCAATTAACACTTCTCAGGCCTAAAGGCTCACCCAGCTTTAGCTGGGGCCAGTGGCTCGCTGAGATTGTAGTGTTATTGATCGATTCATTCTTGAAGGATTTCAACGATACACTGTTTTGTACCAGATTCGACAAACTTAATATGAAATTGCAAAGCTTACATTCTTAATTGAATGAATTAGACAGTTAAGGTGACTAAGAGATAACAAATTCATACCCTTCAGTTACTATGCAAGTAGATGCGAAGAAATCAAATGAAAATGGAAATTCATAATGCAAATCATATAATCATGGATTCTTGATACTTGTGATTGATCCAGGCCTAAAGGCTCACCAATCACTTTGTGATTGGGCCAGTGGCACACTGAATTCAATCAATTTGTATTGATTGCAGTTATTTAAAAGATAAAACAGTGAAGAAATGGAAGAAAAGAATGAACCCTCGAAAGAAAAGAACAATCAATGAGACAGAAATCCAATTAGTGGTCTAACAAACACCAATTGGATGCCTAGAGCTTGAATCAATGAAAGAAAAGCACAGAGAGGCCAATTGAATTGATTTGTATAGTTGATTACCTCGAATTCTCAATAGAAATACAAATCAGTCGATTTCTTGCTATTAATTCTTGCAATCTCTCTCTTCTCTATATTGAGTGACTACTAATGAGTGTATGTGAGTATGTATGTGCTCTCCTTTGCTCTGCCACCGGTCTCTCTCTTGCTGGTACCAAATCTCGGTTTATATAGAACTACATCGGCCAATTAACTCAATTGTGATTGGTTGGATGTCTCTCACTTGGATTGCCAGCTTGGATAGATCTTGACCCCTCTCTGTACTTCAATTAACGGCCGGGATTGAATTGTGTTTGTTGTTGAATCACATAACCGTTTCTGGTACCGGCTTTGACTGTGCCGCGATTTTGTTTGACTTCACCTTTCAATTACTTGTGTATTTCAACTGACAAGCGGGCCCGAGGTTGCTATCTACTATTTAAACACTCCACGGCCACTCTAAATGCCGTTTCACTCATTTACCACTTTCAATTTCACTGAGCCCATTTCTGTCCCGTTTTCTTCTTTTGATCAATTAGCATTTTACACCTTGAATTGCCTCACCAATTCACCTCCATTGGCGTCGTCTTGCCTTAAAGGATCCATCTTGTCGTGCAATTTGATCTCCATAGCGTCAATTCACCTCTTCTCATCGACTCAATTTCCGGTAATAACTCGACTTCACCTTTTGTTCATCTCTTTTCGTCGATTGGTCTGGTAGCACCTATTACCCAATCGCCTAATCATCGCCACTCATTAGATCATCTTCAGTTATGGTGAGGCGTCAAGGGAAACGAAAGGCGCGAGCCATGCTTGAATTGGGTAATGGCGAGAAGAAGAGGGAGGGAGAAGGTTCTTCAGCCGGCTTGGATGCGCATGGCACACGTGATCCAAAGCGCAGAGGAGAGGAGGAGCAGCGACATAGAGCTCATGCACCAGGTTTATCCCTTTCTTATTTTCCTTTTAAATTTGGCTGCGTTGAATTGAATGAATAGGCTAAATAGACTTAGTTCACAGCTTAACTATGCGCCTCTGTTTGCCTCTCTGACTGTTGGGCCCCACTTGTAAGGTTTACAAGTCTAGGTCTATAGATCTGGTTGGTATTTGATTAGTGTAGCGATTAGAGTTAATAGGCTGATGTGGCTCTGCCGGATTGGTTGATTTCTTATTAAGCAAACCCTTAATACTAATGATCTGTTAATGATGAGTGATGTGGCTCTGTGGTGTAATGCCATGTGGCACCTCATGCTGACTTGTACCAATCAGAAGAAGCCACATGTAGGACCTGTGTAATGACATGGCACCAATCTGTGCCTGCCACGTGGCACTAAGTGGGGCCCACTTGTCAGTCATTTCGTGGTATGGTGGGGCCCACAGTGGTGAGGTGGACCAATAGGGAAGTGCCATGTGGCACTCAGCTGTTGAGGTGGCTCACTCTGTGTGCTGCCATTTGGCATATCCCTTGCTGATGTGGACCACTCACAGATAGCCATGTGGCTCAAGTGGTGATGCGGCTTGTGATGTGGTCCAATGAAATCTGGCCATTTGTATTTGCCTGGTGATGTGGCTGCTGATGCAGACCATTGGCTGACTGCCACGTGGCATAGGTGGGACCCACTTGTCAGATATGTGGGACCCACATGGGTGAGGTGGACCAATGAGGTGTTGACACGTGGCACTGACATGCTGAGGTGGCCCAATGAGGTGCTGACACGTGTCACACCCTCTCTCTTCTCTGATTCTGTGTATGTATGTTTAGGATCCCCAGTTTGCACCCAGATGAATCTCTGTCCCCAAGTTGCACCCAGATGAACCCTTGATTGAATCTCAGCCCTTGAGCTTTCCTTTTAATCTGTTTTATCTTCCTTGAATTTATTTTAATAGCTCTGCTTATCCAAAAATCATGAAATTTTCACCAAAAATCCCTAAATTCATGATGATAATCCCTGTAATTTTTAATTCCATTTTTACCCTTGCCTCTTTGAATTAAAAATTCCTTTGTCTATAAAACCCTATTTCTTTCTCCGAATTAATCCCAGATTTCAATTGTAGCTCAGTGTCTCTGCCAATTATCTCTCTCTTGCAGAAACCACCCTAACTAAATACCAATTAGACTTATATTGATATTCATTAGGGTTTGATCTGATCAATAGTTGATTACTTGTCAACAATTGATACAAATCTAGACTTGATCAGATGGTTGCTCCCAGCTTTGGCACCTAATCAGTCTTGTGAAATTTACTTTCAATCCCTTAACATGAGGGTGACTTGGTCAAAGAACTGACTACTTATCAGTAATTGACACAAATCAAAGCATGGTTAGGTGGTTGCTCGCAGCTTTGGCACCAGGTCAGCCTTGAAAGCAAAATCACATTTGAAATTTCCCATGATTAGTTGTATCAGAATACTAGCTTGGCATTGACACAATTCTAGTTGTATAGAGATTATACTGCTTCAGTCCTTAGGGTTTACTCTGAGGGTAAATCCTTAGGGTTTAATCTTGACTCCTTTGATGTTTGGTCACTGAGGTGTGGGGCCCACCTGTCAGTGAAAATGATTACATGGATGACCCCTCAGGAGATCTCTTCCTCTCTCCTGAATCTCTTGAGCGTCATCCACATCAAATGAATAGGAGATGACAGGGTATTTATATCCTTGCTTTGCACTTAGGATTTCCTTGTGGGATTAATGAATTTGTTCCGGGGTTAGGCAGCGACCTCTTCTGATCAGTGGGCCTTCTCTTCCTTGTTTTCTCTTCTTTCCCCTTCTTATGATTTATTATCAACAATTGATATTTATTTTCATTTAATCGGCTACTCATCCTTGAAATTTTTCAAGGGTAAACAAAGAGCCACCCGCCAAGACGAGCCTTGAACACTCGAAAGGCTTGTCTTGGTGCATTATTCTTTATCATCTGTCTCTTCACTTCTCATGACATTTTCTCTTCTTCGGGTATTGTAGTTTCTTCTCATGACGCCATTCCGCGTCGCCCTTTGAGTCACTACCATTCTTTTTATGAGGATCCTAGTGATTGGACTCCTTTCGTCTCAGCCATTCGAGCGACTCTTGTCTACCCGCGAGGCGGTGGTTTGTTCTTTAGAGATGATCAGCCTCATGACATCATGCCCCTTCGGCCCCTAGGCGTTGCCTCTACAGCTCCTTTGACACATCTCCTGGGCAAGGAGATTATTGACGGGGAGGCTCACAGATGGACCACTGCTCCCTTTATCACTCCCTTAGAGTGTCATGGCTATCAGTTAGAGTGGACCCGATACGTGCTCATACGGGAGGAGACTCTGCTCAGGCGAGCCGGGATATATGACTCGGTCTTCTTGTCGATGTTTCATTATCACATTGACACTCCTTGGCTACGAGCCTTTTGTGAGAGGTGGAACTATTCCACCAATACTCTGTTCATTGATGACCGGGAGCTGACTCCGACCCTCCTGGAGATACAGCAGTTGACTGGGCTGCCGATCTTTGGCCACTTTTATGACGAGTTCATGGTCTCACCCGCCGACTCGGGAGACTTCACTCGATTTCCACCTTCTTTGCAGAGGACTTATGAGATTTATCATCATTTACGGAGAGGGCATCCCGGAGTCCCATTCAGGCACTGGATTGCCTATTTCACCGACCGGGTCCATACCCGCCCTACGGGCTTGGCTTCCACTCGGGATCCATTTGGTACAGGTAGACTCGAGATTCACCATGATGGTCCCATCCCTTCTCAGGATACCCTGTGTTCACATGACGTGGATCGGGAGACTTATTTGACTGCTTTCATCTCTTGGTGGATTTGCTATTTCTTATTGCCTAGCTCCCCAGCATACACCATTCGGCCTTCGGTGTTCGTCATGGCGAGCCTGATCGCGCGTGGCGACAGGATTTCTTTGGCCGTGCCTGTACTGGCCAACATTTATAGATGTCTTCGTGGTTTGACTTCATCTCGTAGTACTTCACAGTGCCAGGAGTTGATTCCATGGCATCTGATCAGTGGATGGCTCCATCTACACTGGTCTGGTTCATATGACCCCGGCATGGCGGTTGCGCTGCGAGACCGCCTAACTTTATTGAGTGACTTGGCTGGGGTGCAGCCAGCTTCATTGACCCCGGAGGCTGCTAGGTACAGATTCTTCAGGAGTCGGGACCATTTACGCTTCTCTCGAGATAGGTCAGTGGCTCGTGGGGTAGCTAGACTTGCCGACAGGATGGTGATTGACAGTAGGGTCCCTTCTTCCGACCCTTCTAGCATCCGAGCCAGGCCCATTGACTTGGAGTACCTTATCAGTATCCGTCAGGGCTTCCTTCCCCTCAGATTGGGCAGTTATATGTTCATTGAGCCTTATTCGCCGCATCGATGCGCACATCAGTTCGGCTTGGATCAGGACATTCCAGCATCTCTTCTCCGCCCTATGTCTTTGGCAGCCGATTTGGAGGGTATCGGATGGTGCTACACTCACCTCTTCCGACTAGGCACGGGCACTCGTTACCAGATGGTATCCACTTCTAGGGCTTCTACCTTCTCGAGGCGTTATCAGCAGTGGTATTATGAGTCCATTCGCTCTTACCAGTCATATACTCCTCCGGTGGTCGTCCGCAGTACATGTCCACGAGATGGCCAGCCTCTATTAGACGGTACTGTCTCGCGTGATCGCAGCCCTTTTCCGGACATTGCCGTAGAGCCTGTCGATTTTCAGGGTTTAGACAGCCGATTTTCTCGTGTTCCTGTTAGGACTACTCTCACAGGTACACTTCATCATCCATTTAGGTTATTTTTCCTTTGGTAAGCCTCGTCCGCATCTCAATCAATTCTCCTTTTTGATTCAGAGTTGGCTTATGAGTATGATCATGCGGAGCCCGGGTTCTCAGTCCCTCGCCCACGAGTGGTTGGCGTTCATTCTCAGCCACCTACCGAGCCACCGGCTTCAGCCGCCGTGGGGAGAGATCGAGATGGCACTTCTCGGTCGCCTTCCCCATTTTCTTTCCCTTCTCCCATTTCGGGTGATTTTCTCTACTGACTTGCCTATCCTTTATTCGGGCACACTTTACTTATAGTTCTGATTAGGGTTTATTTTCCAGCTCACGGGACATCTCTTTTAGAGGCAGCCCGAGATGATACCATGGCAGATTCACCAGTGTCAGCGAGCACTGTTCCCTCGGGATTCTGCACCGACCTTGCCGTCGCAGGTTCGTGTTCATCATTTAATACTTAGTTGCCAGTACACATTAGTATTTTCATCCTTACATGTAGATTTTACAGGCCTTGAGGCTGATGATATGGCATATCCACACCGCTCAGAGTCTTTCTTTTATGACGGTCCTGCCTCACCGTCGATCTTGCTAGTGCCCATCGGAGATGGTGACTCATTCGATGTGATTTTGGGGCCGGTACTCACTCTTGCGAGACCAGAGGAGGCTTATCTTGAGCAGGGGAGTCCATTGGCTGTCGAGCCCGTAGGCGACGAGCCATTATTGATCGAGGGAGGGCCATCCCACGTCCCTTCATCTCCTGACAGGCAGCCTCTCGTGGCTATAGATGGTGTAGCCTCATCAGATAGTCAGGTGGAGGACTCGACTGAGCAGGCTGTAGTCGATTATGACTCTGAGCTGGATGAGAGTTGGCTAGTGGAGCAGCTATTCAACAGCCCAGAGACGGAGGTCCCGACTAGAGAGGGTCTCACCGAGCCTCATGCCTCTTCCTTTGTCATTTGCTCATATTTTACTTTTCTATGTACTTATGCCTTTCATTTTATTTTGTAGCTGGGTCTGGTGCACCTGCAGGTCCTCCCGAGGTGGCCGATACTCCCATCCCTGACCCAGTCGCGCCGGTCTCAGGCGACGAAGCGATAGGTTAGATCTTCTCTTCTTTCTATTTCTTCTTTGATTATAACAATTTGTCTGACCTATTTACTTTATTGCAGATGTTACACTGAGGGATGTGAAGCTCACCTTGTCCGAGCTGGCGGATGCACTCCGAGATACTTTCTTCGGAGACTATCCGCTAGATTTCGAGATCTTGGATTCGCTGCCCGATGACTTCTCCTTCGACTGGTATAGGCTGATACGGGATACCATCGCGCCAGCTCTACTCGTTGCGCCTCATCTTGAGAGTACCTTCATTTCTAGGAGGTGTGAGGAGCTGCTCGGGGCTTACCAGGATGCGAGCTCTCTTGTATATCAGTACGAGTTAGAGATCCATGAGTTGCGCAGGCACTTGGAGGCTGCTCGACTCCGCTATCTTCAGCGGCTTTCTTCTTGTGCCACTCTCCGCTCCATGGGAGTCAGTGGCGGGCCCGCTCGACTGCTCGTGCAGGAGCTAGAGGACCATAGATCGTCAGTAGAGGGCTTCTCTCGACATCTGGCGGGACGTCTCCCGGACTTACAGATCCATTCGAGTGCTCGGGATAGTGCCTTCTCTCAGTTCTTGGAGTTCGAGGCAGCCTCAGAGGAGGATAGGCACTCCCTTCATACTTATTTGGAGACCATTAGTACCGTATTGCTAGAGCTGGAGTCCCGCTTTTTGGGCCCGTAGATTGTACTCTTCATTTCTTCTTTTCTTCTTCTTTTGCCATGCTTGTTATTGTGTACAGGATACTTTGACGTTTGTTATACTTGGTCTCTTTGTTGTTGATGATGCTTGCTTTTATTATTATCCCTTCGTCACTTCCTCTGCAGCGCGAGGAAGTACTTTATTAATTTCATATTACGCACCTTCAATCCTATTTGTAAAAGCACCTGATTACAACTGCTTCATTCTCTTGCAGCGTCTAAGTATAACAAAGATAATAGAAAATCTTACACCATCCTATTACATTTATTCTATACATGCTTCTCTTTATTTATGGCAATACAAAACCTAAGTAACCGTGGTATTTTACGGATACCGAACCTGTCTGTATTGACCTCTAGGCCGGGTACAGAATAAACCCGCTTATCCCTTTATTACTGATGGATAAACAAACCAGTATCAATTGGATTATGGATGCAATTGATAACACCATTTTGTGGATGCTCCTCATATACTTGATTGACGTTTATTTATGGAAGCTCACCCACTCTCCCCTCATTTGTGCACCATTGCGTGCTGAAGTGGAAACTCACATTCACTCATCTCCACTCAATTTGTTTTGTGGGGATCCTACCCTCAAACATCCATCACGCATCCCTGCGAGACAGGCTTTCATCGAGTAGGTCCGCTCTCCATGACCTGAGTCACTTCTTTAAGCGAATTACTTTATTTGACACTGAATGTCGGGCAAAAGCGTAAACCCTTAATCTGACCCCTCCATGACCTATTTTGGGATTTGAAATGGATCACTTCCTTGGGCGTGTGGTACTTTTACGGATGAATGTACCCAACCTGGTTTTTTATATTTTGGCTACCCTCAAACATCCATCACGCATCCCTGCGAAACAGGCTTTCATCGGGTAGGTCCGCTCTCCATGACCTGAGTCACTTCTTTAAGCGAGCCGCTTTGGTTTAACATAAAATGTCGGGTACAAGCGTAAAACCCTTAATCTGACCCCTCCATGATGCGCCGTGGGATTATGACACGTCATTTCTTCGGGCGTGTGGTGCTTTTACGGATGAATGCACCCAACCTGGCTTTGTATAACACTCGTGGTGTCGGGGACAAAGGTGGCAACCCCTTATTGAAAAGATTTTATTTTATTTCTAATTGAATGAGTAAGAAAATAGATTTTTATTGTTTTACTTAGATATCTTTTTTATTTTATTGGAGGAGAGTAGATTTTTTTGTTATTAGTGATACATGTTACTAATAATACGAGAGTTATTTATTTATATGCCCTCGGAAGCGACTACTTACTAGCCACCAATTTGCTCGACCTATCCTTTAGCTTGCGCCGCGGGCGACTAATATGAGCAACTTTCGTCATTGGGCGACATATAGTTTGAGGGACAAACTGCAAACCCTGCCCATTTTTGTGTTTATTCTGCATCAAATGGACAAACCCAGTGGTATTTGTATTGTGAGCCCAAACACCAAAGCTCTCGCCTTACACTCTCGCGTGATTTTGGCATTGAATTCTCTTATTCTTATTTTTTATTTTGTTGTAGGGCTAAATGTGTTTGTGTGGTTTTGGATTTTTGGATGCATTCTATTTACAAATGCACAAGTAAGGTATTTGGGATTTTTATGCAAAAGTGGAGGTTAGACATGGGTTTGTGTTTCGTGCACGTGTGTGTAAGCGAACACTTATTCCCTTCTTATTTATTTACAATAGATACTACTCGATCGGCCCCGCTCTGGGCTATGTGTAGTACTTCTTCAGATATCGCCCGTTAATTGGTGGCATGGGCCTTTCACCTTCATGGTCTATGAGTTGGTATGCGCCGCCTTCGTATACCTTCTCAATTGTTGCCGCGCAGCAGCTGTTCTCTGCTTGATATGAATGGTATTCGTTAAGGGACCCTTCAAAATATGCTGTGTCGTCACAGTTATAACCCAGCCCTCGGGTGTACTTTACCTTGCCATCTAGACCTAGAATTTTGTTTTGGCCACCATTCCAGAGGTCATCAAAGCGCTTGGCTTCTGCCTTGAATATCTCTTTTAAACACTTTGCCCTTTTTGCTAGTTTATACAGCTCCTTTCCAAAGGGATGAGATGCAGCGTCACCGCTCGTTGCATTCTCCGACTCTTGTTCTATCACCCACTTCTTCCAAGTGTCGTGGTCAGGGTTCTTCAGAGGCTGAGTTGAGTCGCTCTGATAGAAAATTATAGCCTTATGGATGATAGTTCTCCCTTTGATGCGCTCTACCTTTGCCGGCACAACAAAGGTCTTTAGAGTCTGGATGTGATTTACTTCCCTTGGCATGAGGTCTTTAAAATACCTTTCGGGAACCACAGTGATTTCTAGCGCTACCATCTCCTCTTCTATCTCAATATTCATGACTGAGTTGGAGCGGTAGATTTCCTTGATTGGCTTTCGTCTCGCCATTTTGGGTTCGCTAGGCACGGGAGTGTGCGAGATCGTATAGGCAACCCCTTTGCCTTTGTTATTCGAGCTATGCGGAGCTGGGTCTTGTTGAAAACTTTTCGGGAGCTGGATTGTTCCATCTTTGTGCCCTTCTTCTATAAGGTCCTTGAATACCCAGCATTCTTCAATTGTGTGACCCAGTATGCGATGATAGGGGCAGAATTCACCTTCGTTAGCCCTCTCTATGTCCGCGGGTCTTTTACAAGCGGGAAGTGTCAATCCGCTTTTTAGGGCCTGCTCAATTATCCGAGCTGTTTTATTTTTCAGGAAAGAGTATGGTTTACTCTTCTTGGCTTTGAGGGTTTGCATGACGGTTGATTGTTTAACCTTCGTCATTTAGGAAGAACATCTCCTCTAATGTTGGCATATCTTCGTCGTGAGAAGAATATACCATGTTGCACGAAGCACCCCAGATCTCTTCACTTTCTTCCTTATTTATTTCTTCATCTACATTTTCTTTCTTTTGACCTAGGGTTAACTTCTCCCAGTCTTCTTTGGAGATGAAGTGTTGAAGGGTAATCGCCTCGGGACTGCCCTGCTCGCATTCTTCGATTTTATTCTTTCTGGACTTGTTGCTTCTATGCTTCTTTCTTTTCTTAAGAACCTGGTCCTGGCTCTGGTCCACCTTATAATATACCCTGGGTTTTGGTGGGACCACTGGCGTGATGTCGTCTTTCCATCTCATGCCGGGTTCTTTCTTAAGGGCTTTAAGCATTTTAATCGACTTTTTCGACAAGTGTGTAGTCCATTGTTCTTCTTGGTCTTCATTTAATTGGCCCGGGATCTTCGCTTCTTCATGAGAGATCATATTGGCCTGTTCGTGGGCTGATGGGCTTTGCAGGAACCCTTTAGGTAAAGTAATTTCGCCATTTTTGTACGCCTTTTCGACCCAATCTTTGAAGACCCAGCAATCTTCAATTGCGTGCCCTAGTACTCTGTGGTATGGGCAGAAGTTGGGTTCATCCGATTTATCGGCATCTTCTGGGCGTTTACTGGCCGGTAGGGCTAGACCATTCTTTAATGCTCCTCTGAAGATTTGGGCAACTTTATCTTTTCTGAAGGAGTACGGCTTAGATTTCTTTTGTTTGAGGGACTCAAAACTCCGTGAACTCCCTGCTGCATTGGGCCTAGGTCCCCTATTATAATTGTTGCCATTTGTGCCATTGTTGCCGCTTTGAGTATCTGCGTTAGCGACCATCTTATCTTTTAATGAAGTGAATCCCACCTTGGCTTCGGCTCGGGCTCCTCGTTGTGGCCTATTGTTCATGAAGTTCGGCACGGTGTGCGGTGACATCCTTTCCATATTGGATACCGATCTGAGCAAGTCTTTGAACGTGTTGACCTTTGTCACACCAAGTAGCATGCCCATCCACCCGTCAATGTTTTTCATGATTAGGTTGACGGCCTCATCTTCGGTTAATGTGCGGTCGCATTTGATGCTGAGGTTCCGCCATCTATTGATAAAATCTGTCATTGACTCCCCTTTCTTGGGTTTAGTGCTTGCCAGATCGGCTATGTTTATTTTGTCAGACACCATGACAAATCGTGCCCTGAACGAGTCTGCCATCTCGTCCCAGGTCCTGATGCTGTTGTTTTCCAGCGAATAGTACCATTGGAAAGCGGTTCCCACCAAGCTTTGAGGGAATTGTCTCAACAACAGTGCATCATTGCCGCCCGTGTTGCCGCACGAGGCCACAAAGTGGGCCAGGTGTTGTTCGGGGTTTAGATCTTTATTGCCCTCCCCGGAGAAGGTCCTGAAGCGGGGGATCACATACCCTTTAGGATATTCTTCTAAATCGTATATGGCAGGGTATGGATGTCCACAGTTTTTAACGGGAGGGATAGCGTATCCACCTCCAGCTATTTGCATTTGCTGGGCAATCATGACTTGAATCTCTTTCCGGGATATTCCCGTTGGTTCAGCCTTCACTTCTATTGTTCTATGTGGATGAGGTTTAGAATTGACGGGTTGTTTTCCCTTATGATTGCTTTTGGTACTGTGGACCCCTTCTTGACGGGAGCTACCAGCTTTGAAATTGGCGTCTTGTGATTCTTGCAAGGATTTGACCGCCTTAATCAATTCTTCATTTTGTTTCAGCATGGTAGCGATTAGCTCCCGTTGCCTAATCAGCTCTTCGTCCCGTGCCTCGATGTGGCCTTTTAATATTTCAATTTCATCAACGGGCACTTCAGGACGTGTTTCAACGTCATCTTCATTATCGAAGAAATCAGGGTTATCATTGTGATCTTCTCCTTCCCTGCTGTTGCCCTCGGGATTGACCCTCTTGGGAGGTCTCCCTTTTCTACCATTATTTTTGTTGGTATTGGTGACGTGAGCTTGATTAGGCGGGGACTGATCATCCTGGGCCATATTCACCTCAGTATCAGTATCTGGATCAGTATCATAGCTTATACTGATGGTGTTGACCGAGAAGTGCTCTTCATAGCGAGCGGTTCTTCTCTTCTTCTCCATTTGGTCAGGGGCAGTTACCTTCAGACTGTTGAGTGGTATTCTCGAGCCTAATCGGCTGAATACACTCTTCTGACCTAAGCGGTTGAATACGCTTTCGGACGGAGTATTCGAGTTGCCTGCCTTGCTGGGCTTGGTTTGAGACTGGGTTTTCGTTGGCTGGGAACCCTTTGGGACCCACACCTGCTGGGTGCTAGGTGTTGCCTTTGAAGTAAACCTCCTTGAGTGCGGAGTCGAGACAATGGCTTGCGGCTGAGTTAAGTCTTCAGATTGATTGGGGCGGGAGACATACTGTCTCGACCTAGCGTTTCTCACGCTCTTTCTCTGTTTGAGGGCCCTGTGAGCCTTGTAGATGGCTTCTGCAGGGGCTTGAGACTTGTGCTGGCGGCGCTGAGGCCTTTGAATCGGGCGAGGTGTGGGCTTAGGCACCTCCCATGCCTGGCGGAGCTGGCCTGTGGCCGAGTTCTTGGCCACTATACGAAGTGCCGTGAACTTGTTGGAGACTGGGATAGCTGGCCTAGCCACCAGTTGGTTCTGGTATGCATCCAGGGCCCTCTTCCTGGACGCTTGAGAGTTGCGGGTAATCTGGGCTGCGGCCGTTGGGGCTGTCCTCTTGGACGGTCGCCTTCTCCTCTTTGGGGAGGTAGCAGGAGAGGCCATTACATTGTTGGAAATACCCTTGAGAGTTAGGGTAATTGAGTTCTCTTCCTCGTTCGGGATGGAGATCCGGACGGTCGCGGGAGTGATCGTGGCCACTGGAGCTGGGCCATAGAAAGTGAGTTCTTGCGGGATAGTCCCGAAGAACATGAATAACTTGCCCTCTGGGCTCTGTGCAGGAGTGACGGTGTGAGGAGCGAGGTTGAAGTTCCCAAAGTATGCCATTTCCTGCAAAAACGAAAATACTTGAAAATCATTAGTCATTTTTAGCGCATAGAAGACCACTTGTATCCTTTAACTATTCTATTTGCTTCTCTCTTTCAAAGATAAGAGGAGAATCTAGGTCCCACCGGGCGTGCCAGATCCTGTGCGACCCTTTTTCGCGCGCTCCGCACCGCCGCTGGGCGATGGGATGCGGAAGAAGGACACGGAGATCCCTCCCAAGTGTGCATCTGTTTAATGCCGGCTGATTCTGCCGTTTAGAATGATTTGGATGCACATTTAGGGGGTTTTTAGTGATTGTGAGTTCTTGTAGATTCCGGTGGGCGCAAGCCCCCACCGTTAATTACCCTGGGCTACTAACCTCGAGGCACCTCTGGATCTTTAAAAGGGAGAAGCAAATAGTATAGTTAAATGATGGTCAAGTGGTCGTCTGGATTCACTAAAAGGGGTGATCTCATGAAAGACGAACCTACTACAGATCGGTTCAGTCTTTACCGTCTCGAGAGATAACCTTACTACAGATCAGATTAATCTCTTCAGAGGGGTTTGAGGTGAGTCTACTACAGAACGACTCAACCTCAGTTGATCTAGAAGATAAACCTACTACAGAACGGTTCAATCTTAACTAGTCAACAACCAATCACACAAAATACAACTCGAAGCACTAAGCCGGTTGATCTTGAGGTTGGTGAATCAGGAGAAGGGTGGATTTGGCCCACGTGTTTCTTCTTGCTGATCTTCTAGATCATGAATTCGAGGCACTAAGCCGATTCATAAACCTAGGAACACAACTGCGCACAAAGTCAAACCTGAAGCGCTAAGCCAGTTTAACATTGAGGCATGTGTTAGTGAAGGAACCTACTACAGAACGGTTCACATTCACTATTTTGTGGATGAATCTACTACAGAACGATTCAATCTCACAATCTCAGGAGATGGACCAGAAGATAAACTTATCGACGGATGAGTTCAGTCTTACTAGCTCAACTAGTCATGAATTACTTGTTCATGACACCGAGTCATTAAGATGTCACTCCTCTTGGACATCGTAATGTTCTTCTCTCTTAGAATCGACATATCTCTTCATGTTGATGTCGCAGCCTTGATTATTCTTCAACGAGCGTCAAGATGTTCTTGTCCCGACTAATTATTTTAACTTTTAACTTTTAACAAATCTCCTTTAACTTTTAACTTTTAACAAATCTCATCCGTTAATGGTTTTTAAAGATTAGCGATCGCTTCAATAGTCGTGCAGAGGAGATCCCCTCAGCCTCTAACTCCCCGATGGATTAAGATCCGTGCTGGGTGGCGTTTCCGGCGACCGGAGCTCTTCTCCTCCGATCAGGCTACTTCATTAACATCGTCTTAGTGCATAGAGTCTCTTTATGAAGTCGGATTAGAGATCGATACGGTGGTAGAAGCTATGTAATGGTACCGACTGAGGTGTACCAATCGGAATTGGTACCGGATTGAATTCTTTATCAAATTCGATTGAATTGATCGACGTTCTTAACAATTGCGAACTTGACAAGCATCGTCTTGGCATGCCATTATGATTTGTAGTGAATAGAGGGCTTCTCTCATGCCAGTAGTAGTGCTGAACCACCTCGCCATTTGTCAATACACAGTACCGATTGGTTTCTCGTCTAAATTCGTTAGAATTAACCGAAGTTCTTGACAATTGTAAATTTATTGAGCATCGCCTAGGTGTATTAAGGTGATCTTAGATGAGTGTGAGAGATATTATTTACTGATAATCATGCTGAAGCATTTGTAGCCTAGGGGTGAATGGTACCGATTGGTACCGTTCTCAATTTCTCTCCAATTTGGAATGCTTATTGATCCTTTATACTCAATTAACACTTCTCAGGCCTAAAGGCTCACCCAGCTTTAGCTGGGGCCAGTGGCTCGCTGAGATTGTAGTGTTATTGATCGATTCATTCTTGAAGGATTTCAACGATACACTGTTTTGTACCAGATTCGACAAACTTAATATGAAATTGCAAAGCTTACATTCTTAATTGAATGAATTAGACAGTTAAGGTGACTAAGAGATAACAAATTCATACCCTTCAGTTACTATGCAAGTAGATGCGAAGAAATCAAATGAAAATGGAAATTCATAATGGAAATCATATAATCATGGATTCTTGATACTTGTGATTGATCCAGGCCTAAAGGCTCACCAATCACTTTGTGATTGGGCCAGTGGCTCACTGAATTCAATCAATTTGTATTGATTGCAGTTATTTAAAAGATAAAACAGTGAAGAAATGGAAGAAAAGAATGAACCCTCGAAAGAAAAGAACAATCAATGAGACAGAAATCCAATTAGTGGTCTAACAAACACCAATTGGATGCCTAGAGCTTGAATCAATGAAAGAAAAGCACAGAGAGGCCAATTGAATTGATTTGTATAGTTGATTACCTCGAATTCTCAATAGAAATACAAATCAGTCGATTTCTTGCTATTAATTCTTGCAATCTCTCTCTTCTCTATATTGAGTGACTACTAATGAGTGTATGTGAGTATGTATGTGCTCTCCTTTGCTCTGCCACCGGTCTCTCTCTTGCTGGTACCAAATCTCGGTTTATATAGAACTACATCGGCCAATTAACTCAATTGTGATTGGTTGGATGTCTCTCACTTGGATTGCCAGCTTGGATAGATCTTGACCCCTCTCTGTACTTCAATTAACGGCCGGGATTGAATTGTGTTTGTTGTTGAATCACATAACCGTTTCTGGTACCGGCTTTGACTGTGCCGCGATTTTGTTTGACTTCACCTTTCAATTACTTGTGTATTTCAACTGACAAACGGGCCCGAGGTTGCTATCTACTATTTAAACACTCCACGGCCACTCTAAATGCCGTTTCACTCATTTACCACTTTCAATTTCACTGAGCCCATTTCTGTCCCGTTTTCTTCTTTTGATCAATTAGCATTTTACACCTTGAATTGCCTCACCAATTCACCTCCATTGGCGTCGTCTTGCCTTAAAGGATCCATCTTGTCGTGCAATTTGATCTCCATAGCGTCAATTCACCTCTTCTCATCGACTCAATTTCCGGTAATAACTCGACTTCACCTTTTGTTCATCTCTTTTCGTCGATTGGTCTGGTAGCACCTATTACCCAATCGCCTAATCATCGCCACTCATTAGATCATCTTCAGTTATGGTGAGGCGTCAAGGGAAACGAAAGGCGCGAGCCATGCTTGAATTGGGTAATGGCGAGAAGAAGAGGGAGGGAGAAGGTTCTTCAGCCGGCTTGGATGCGCATGGCACACGTGATCCAAAGCGCAGAGGAGAGGAGGAGCAGCGACATAGAGCTCATGCACCAGGTTTATCCCTTTCTTATTTTCCTTTTAAATTTGGCTGCGTTGAATTGAATGAATAGGCTAAATAGACTTAGTTCACAGCTTAACTATGCGCCTCTGTTTGCCTCTCTGACTGTTGGGCCCCACTTGTAAGGTTTACAAGTCTAGGTCTATAGATCTGGTTGGTATTTGATTAGTGTAGCGATTAGAGTTAATAGGCTGATGTGGCTCTGCCGGATTGGTTGATTTCTTATTAAGCAAACCCTTAATACTAATGATCTGTTAATGATGAGTGATGTGGCTCTGTGGTGTAATGCCATGTGGCACCTCATGCTGACTTGTACCAATCAGAAGAAGCCACATGTAGGACCTGTGTAATGACATGGCACCAATCTGTGCCTGCCACGTGGCACTAAGTGGGGCCCACTTGTCAGTCATTTCGTGGTATGGTGGGGCCCACAGTGGTGAGGTGGACCAATAGGGAAGTGCCATGTGGCACTCAGCTGTTGAGGTGGCTCACTCTGTGTGCTGCCATTTGGCATATCCCTTGCTGATGTGGACCACTCACAGATAGCCATGTGGCTCAAGTGGTGATGCGGCTTGTGATGTGGTCCAATGAAATCTGGCCATTTGTATTTGCCTGGTGATGTGGCTGTTGATGCAGACCATTGGCTGACTGCCACGTGGCATAGGTGGGACCCACTTGTCAGATATGTGGGACCCACATGGGTGAGGTGGACCAATGAGGTGTTGACACGTGGCACTGACATGCTGAGGTGGCCCAATGAGGTGCTGACATGTGTCACACCCTCTCTCTTCTCTGATTCTGTGTATGTATGTTTAGGATCCCCAGTTTGCACCCAGATGAATCTCTGTCCCCAAGTTGCACCCAGATGAACCCTTGATTGAATCTCAGCCCTTGATCTTTCCTTTTAATCTGTTTTATCTTCCTTGAATTTATTTTAATAGCTCTGCTTATCCAAAAATCATGAAATTTTCACCAAAAATCCCTAAATTCATGATGATAATCCCTGTAATTTTTAATTCCATTTTTACCCTTGCCTCTTTGAATTAAAAATTCCTTTGTCTATAAAACCCTATTTCTTTCTCCGAATTAATCCCAGATTTCAATTGTAGCTCAGTGTCTCTGCCAATTATCTCTCTCTTGCAGAAACCACCCTAACTAAATACCAATTAGACTTATATTGATATTCATTAGGGTTTGATCTGATCAATAGTTGATTACTTGTCAACAATTGATACAAATCTAGACTTGATCAGATGGTTGCTCCCAGCTTTGGCACCTAATCAGTCTTGTGAAATTTACTTTCAATCCCTTAACATGAGGGTGACTTGGTCAAAGAACTGACTACTTATCAGTAATTGACACAAATCAAAGCATGGTTAGGTGGTTGCTCGCAGCTTTGGCACCAGGTCAGCCTTGAAAGCAAAATCACATTTGAAATTTCCCATGATTAGTTGTATCAGAATACTAGCTTGGCATTGACACAATTCTAGTTGTATAGAGATTATACTGCTTCAGTCCTTAGGGTTTACTCTGAGGGTAAATCCTTAGGATTTAATCTTGACTCCTTTGATGTTTGGTCACTGAGGTGTGGGGCCCACCTGTCAGTGAAAATGATTACATGGATGACCCCTCAGGAGATCTCTTCCTCTCTCCTGAATCTCTTGAGCGTCATCCACATCAAATGAATAGGAGATGACAGGGTATTTATATTCTTGCTTTGCACTTAGGATTTCCTTGTGGGATTAATGAATTTATTCCGGGGTTAGGCAGCGACCTCTTCTGATCAGTGGGCCCTCTCTTCCTTGTTTTCTCTTCTTTCCCCTTCTTATGATTTATTATCAACAATTGATATTTATTTTCATTTAATCGGCTACTCTTCCTTGGAATTTTTCAAGGGTAAACAATTTTCTATAAAAATAAATAGATTTTAAAAAAATAATAATAAAAATAAATTATATTACCTTGGCTATTATAAAAATCCTAAAATTCAAATAAAATCATAAATAATAGCCAACTTATTTTCTATTATTTTTGCAAGTAATTTACTACAAAAATAATAAAAATAAAATGCTATTACTTTAGCTATTATGAAAATCCAAAAAATTCAAATAAATCCTAAATAATAGCCAATTTATTTCCTATTACTTTTGTGAGTAATTTTCTATAAAAATAAATAGAGTTCAAAAATAACAAAAATAAAATCCTATTACTTTGGTTATTATAGAGAAATCTCAAAAATTTAAATGAAATAAAAATCCTAAATAATAGCCAACTTATTTTCTATTTTTTTTGTGACTCATTTTCTATAGAGATAAGTGGAGTTTGAAATAAAAATATATATAATGATAATAATAAAAAATAAAATAGAAAATGTATAATAAAAAATATATAAACATAATAAAAATATATAAAAAATAATAAAAAAATAAGGAATCGTTATAATCGTTATACGGTTTACCAAAACGTTGAACGCTTCACAAGACGTTGGTAACGCTTTGACTATTCTCTGACAAGTCAAAATATTCTAAAGAATCGTTGTAACGATTCCTTGAATTGTTGTAATGATTCTCCAAAATGTTGAATGTTATACAGAGCGTTAGCAACGTTTTGACCTTTTAACCAATTTTCTGACAAGTCTAATATCTTCTGGAAGCGTTATAACGATATGTGGAAGCGTTATAATGATTTGTTGAAGTGTTGTAACGGTTTGTTGAATCGTTACACGATTCCTAAGATGATGAATGATCAACAAGGTGATGATACACCTTGTTGACTGCTGATGAGACCTCACAATATGGTAGCTTCTGAACTAATTTGTCTAGGAGCTCATTCTCCGATAAACCTGTCTCAATGTTAGACCAGCTAGGAGCCCCCGAGTCTAATTTTGTGCACAAGTTAACCCTGAATCTGTGAACCGGCTAGGTGCTCAGGACTCATGATTTAGTGGTGTTCAAATATGCTCACACAAAGGGGTGTAGAGCAACGTAGTGATTTTTGCACAAGAAATGCAATATTCAGAATAGCCAATCAAGACGAGAATATTTTGACGCCCGTCAAAGGATGACTAAGACTGCGACATCAACATGAGAAAACGTGTTGATTTCAAGAGAGAAGAACATCACGATGTCCAAAGATGTGACATCATAATGACTCTGTGTCATGAACAAGTAATTCATGACCAGTCACGCTAGTAAGACCAAACTAATATGTTGATAAGTTTGTCTTCTAATTCAGGGGATTGAACTGATCTATAGTAAGTTCATCTCCCGAGATCGTAGGATTGAATCGATCTATAGTAGATTCATCCTCAAAACAGTGAATCTGAACCGATCTGTAGTAGGTTCTTTCACTGACACATGCCTCAATATCAAACTGGCTCAGTGCTTCAGGTTTGACTTTGTGTGCAATTGTGTTCCTAGGTTTATGAATCTGCTCAGTGCTTGGAATTCATGATCTAGAAGATCAGTGAGAAGAAACAAGTGGGCCAAATCCACCCGTCTCCTGATTCACCAACCTCAAGATCAACCGGCTAAGTGCTTCGAGTTGTATTTTCTGTGATTGGTCATTGACTAGTAAAGATTGAACCGATCTGTAGTAGGTTCATCTTCTAGGTCAACTAAGGTCGAGTTGATCTGTAGTAGACTCACCTTCCATCCCTCCGTAAATATCGATCTGATCTATCAATAAGATTGTCTCTCGGAGCGGTAAAGATTGAACTGACCTGTAGTAAGTTCATCTTTTTCACCACCCTATCTCGTTGGACTGACCTGTCAGTAAGTCCAGGGTGCTTCAGTGACCCCGATCACCGAAGCACGTGACCACTTGACCATCATTTAGCTATACTATTTGTTTCCCCCCTTTCAAGATCCAGAGGTGCCTCGAGGTTAATAGCCCAGGGTAATTAACGGTGGGGGCTTGCGCCCATCAAAATCTACAAGTACTCACAATCACTAAAAAAAACCCTAAATGTGCATTCCAATGGGTATAAACGGTGGAATTAACCGGCGTTAAATAAAAGCACGCTTATGAGGGATCTTTGTGTCCTTCTTCAGCATCCCATCGCCCAAAACCCAGAGGCGGTGCGGTGCGCGCGAAGAAGGGTCGCACAACCACTGAAAACGAGTCCGGCAGCGCAAAACATGAAAATAGGAGCCTACGCCCTCCGCACCGCAAAAAACATGTCCGAGAGCGCAAAACATGAAAACGGGACCAGACACCCTCAGTACCGTCGAAAATGAGTCCGGGCGCGCAAAAGATGAAAATGTGACCCGACGCCCTCGGTACCGCCGAAAATGAGTCCGGGAACGCAAATCATGAAAACGGGAGTCGACGCCCTCGGTTCCGCCAAAAATGAGTCCGGGTCTGCAAAACATTAAAACGGGACCCAACGCCCTCGGTACCGTCGAAAATGAGTCCGGGCGCGCAAAACTTGATAACGGGAGCTGATGCCCTTGGTACCGTTGAAAATGAGTTCGAGCGCGCAAAACATGAAAACGGGACCCGACGCCCTCGGTACCGCCAAAAATGAGTCTGAGAGCGTAAAATATGAAAACGGGACCCGACGCCCTCCGCACCGCCGAATACATGTCCGGGAGCGCAAAACATGAAAACAGGACCCAACGCCCTTTCGTACCACCGAAAATGAGTTCGGGCATGTAAAATATGAAAACGGGAGCCAACGCCCACGGTACCGCCGAAAATGAGTCCGGGTACGCAAAACATGAAAATGGGACCCCGACGCCCTCGGTACTGTCGAAAACGAGTCCGGTAGCATAAAACATGAAAACGGGACCTGACGCCCTCTGCACCGTCGAAAACGTGTCCGGTAGCGCAAAACATGAAAACGGGACCCGACGCCGTCAGTATCGCCGAAAACGATTTCGGGCACGCAAAACATGAAAACGGGAGCCAACGCCCACGGTGCCGCCAAAAACGAATCCGGCAGCGCAAAACATGAAAACAGGAGCCTACGCCCGCACCGCCAAAAATATGTCCGGGAGCGCAAAACTTGAAAACGGGACCGGACGCCCTCGGTACCGCGCGAAAAGATGAACAAAAATGCATTAAGATAGTACACAAATGCATTAAAAAATAACTAAAATACACAAAATTGTTTTCAATATTATCCCCCATTCATTTACATTTCATTTACATTATAAAATAATATTGAAAGTTTAACACAAATGTATTAAAATCAATATTAAGTTTGTTCGAGTTTAGTATCATTTGTAGTCTCAATTCTAATCTTAAAATAATCAAAATACACAAATTTGTTTCAAATGATGTCCCATATTCGTTTAGATTGTAATCACTATGTTATCCAACCTTTATGGCATGAATAATATTGAAAGATTAAAAATAATTCATAAACACTGTATTGAGTTTATTCAAATTTTATATCATTTGTAGCCTCATTTCAACTCATAAAATAACTAAAATAAACAAAGTTATTGTAAATGATGTCCCCTATTTGTTTACATTATAATCATTGTGTTTTCAAACCTTTATGACATAAATAGCGTTAAAAGATTTACATAAATGCATTAAAATGGTATTCAGTTTATTCGAGTTATGTATCATTTTTAGCCTCATTTCAACTCATAAAATAACCAAAATTCAAAAAGTTATTTTAAATGATGTCCCCTATTCAGTTACATTATAATCATTGTGTTATCGATCCTTTATGACACGAATAGCATTGAAAGATCAACACAAATGCATTAAAATGGTATTCGGTTTATTTGTTTGTATAATTTGTAGCCTCATTTTAACTCATAAAATAACTAAAATGCATAAAGTTGTGTTAAATGATGTTCCCTATTCGTTTAGATTATATATTGTGTTATCAAACTTTTATATCATGAATAACGTTGAATGATTAACAAAAATACATTGAAATGATTTCTCTTTATTTGAGTTTTATATCATCTCTAGTCTCATTTTAACTCATAAAATATGCTTATTATAAGATTTTCCAATTAAAACTTTGATATGAACATTCTATGATACTAATTTTGCACAAAACATAAGGAATATGTGTTAAAAACTGCTGTTTAAACAAGTTGTTTGAGATTTTCAAAATTTTTGGCCGCCTAGCTACTCATAATTTCGTGAAAATTAATATAATTAGTTCTAATTATGCCTATTATGAGGTTGTCCAATTAACACTTCGAAATGAATATCCTATGATACTAATTTTTCATAAAACATAAGTAAGATATATTAGAAATTGCTGTTCAAACGAGTTGTTTAAGATTTTTAACATTTTTGCCTCATGCTACACATAATTTCGTGAAAATTAATACAATTACTCCTAACTATGCCTATTAGAAGATTATCCAATTAGCACATCGATATGAATGTTCCACGACACTATTTTTTGTAAAAATTAAGTAAGATGCATTAAAATGTTGTTTAAAGAAGTTGTTTGACTTCTTTTTTTTTGGCTGAATAAATACTCAAAAATTTTAGCAAATTAATAAATTTACTCCTAATTATGTCTATTGTAAGATTGTCCAATTAACACTTCGATATTAATATCCTACGAGACTAATTTTTCATAAAATTTAAGTAAGATACATTACAAACTGTTGTTTAACCAAGTTGTTTAAGATTTAAAACATTCATTGTACATTACTACATATAATTTCATAAAAATTAATATAATTACTCCTAATTATACCTATTAGGAGATTATATAATTAAAACTTCGGTATGAATATTTTACGACACTAATTTTGCACAAAACATAAGTAAGATGCATTAAAAACAGCTGTTTAAACATGCTGATTGAGATTTTAAAATATTTTATCCGCACAACTACATATAATTTCATGCAAATAAACATAATTACTCCTAATTATGCATATTATAATACTTTCGAATTAAAACATCGATATGAATATTCTATGACGCTTATTTTGCACAAAACATAAGTAAGATGCATTAAAAGTGCTATTTAAACAAGTTATTTGACTTTTTTAAAAAAATTGGCCGCATAATTTTATAAAAATTAATGTAATTACTCTTAATTATGCCTATTATAAGATTATCTAATTAACACTTCGATATGAATATCCTACGATACTAATTTTTCATAAAACAGAAGTAAAATACATTAGAAACTACTGTTTAAACAAGTTATTTCAGTTATTCAAAATTTTTGGCCGCATAACTACAAATAATTTCATGCAAATTAATATAATCACTTCTAATTATGTCTATTATAAGATTTTCTAATTAAAACTTCGATATTAACATTCTATGATGCTAATTTTGCACAAAACATAAGGAAAATGTGTTAAAAACTGCTGTTTAAACAAATTGTTTGAGATTTTCAAAATTTTTGGCCGCCTAGCTACTCAAAATTTCGTGAAAATAAATATAATTACTCCTAATTATGCCTATTATGAGGTTGTCTAATTAACACTTCGAAATGAATTTCCTACGATACTAATTTTTCATAAAACATAAGTAAGATATATTAGAAATTGGTGTTCAAACGAGTTATTTATGATTTTTAACATTTTTTTACCACATAACTACACATAATTTCATGAAAATTAATATAATTACTCCTAACTATGCCTATTAGAAGATAATCCAATTAACACATCGATATGAACGTTCAACGACAGTAATTTTGCGTAAAAATTAAGTAAGATGCATTAAAAGCTGTTTAAAGAAGTTGTTTGAATTTTTTTCATTTTTGGCTGAATAAATACTGAAAATTTTGTGAAAATTAATAAATTTACTTCTAATTATGCCAATGGTAAGATTATCCATTTAACACTTCGATATTAATATCCTACGAGACTAATTTCTCATAAAACATAAGTAAGATTCATTACAAACAGCTGTTTAACCAACTTGTTTAATATTTAAAACATTCATTGTCTATTACTATATATAATTTCATGAAAATTAATATAATTACTCGTAATTATACCTATTAGGAGAATATCCAATTAAAACTTCGATATGAATATTCTACGACACTAATTTTGCACAAAACATAAGTAAGATGCATTAAAAATAGCTGTTTAAACATGTTGATTGAGCTTTTAAAATATTTTATCCGCATAACTGCATATAATTTCATGCAAATTAATATAATTACTCCTAATTATGCATATTATAATACTATCGAATTAAAACATCGATATGAATATTTTATGACGCATATTTCGCACAAAACAAAGTAAGATGCATTAAAAATTACTATTTAAATAAGTTATTTCACTTTTTTAAAATTTTTGGCCGCATAAATATACATAATTTCATGAAAATTAATGTGATTACCTTTAATTATTCCTATTGTAAGATTGACCAATTAATACTTAGATATGAATATCTTACGACACTAATTTTCCATAAAACAGAAGTAAAATACATTAGAAACTACTGTTTAAACAAGTTATTTCAGATTTTTAAAATTTTTGGCCACATAACTACAAATAATTTCATACAAATTAATATTATCACTCCTAATTATGTCTATTATAAGATTTTCCAATTAAAACTTCGATATTAACATTTTGTGATGCTAATTTTCCAAAAAAACATAAGGAATATATGTTAAAAACTGCTGTTTAAACAAGTTGTTTGAGATTTTCAAAATTTTTTGTCCGCCTAGCTACTCATAATTTCGTGAAAATTCATATAATTACTCCTAATTATGCCTATTATGAGGTTGTCCAATTAACACTTCGAAATGAATATCCTACGATACTAATTTTTCATAAAATATAAGTAAGATATATTAGAAACTGGTGTTCAAACGAGTTGTTTAAGATTTTTAACATTTTTTACCTCATAACTACACATAATTTTGTGAAAATTAATACAGTTACTCCTAACTATGCCTATTAGAAGATTATCCAATTAGCACATCGATATGAACGTTCAACGACACTAATTTTGTGTAGAAATTAAGTAAGATGCATTAAAAAGCTGTTTAAAGAAGTTGTTTGAATTTTTTTAATTTTTGGCTGAATAAATACTCAAAATTTCGTGCAAATTAATAAATTTACTCCTAATTATGCCAATTGTAAGATTATCAAATTAACACTTTGATATTAATATCGTACGAGACTAATTTTTCATAAAACATAAGTAAGATACATTACAAACAACTGTTTAACCAAGTTGTTTAATATTTAAAATATTCATTGTCCATTACTACATATAATTTCATGAAAATTAAAATAATTACTCATAATTATACCTATTAGGAGATTATCCAATTAAAACATCGATATGAATATTCTACGAGCACAAAACATAAGTAAGATGCATTAAAAACAGCAGTTTAAACATGTTGATTGAGATTTTAAAATATTTTTTCCACATAACTGCATATTATTTCATGCAAATAAATATAATTACTCCTAATTATGCATATTATAATACTATCGAATGAAAACATCGATATGAATATTCTATGATGCACAAAACATAAGTAAGATGCACTAAAAGCTGCTATTTAAAGAAGTTATTTGACTTTTTAAAAAATTTTGGCCGCATTAATACACATAATTTTGTGAAAATTAATGTAATTACTCTTAATTATGCCTATTATAATATTGTCTAATTAACACTTCGATATGAATATCCTACGACACTAATTTTTCATAAAACATAAGTAAAATACATTAGAAACTACTGTTTAAACAAGTTATTTCAGTTTTTCAAATTTTTTGACCGCATAACTACAAATAATTTCGTGCAAATTAATATAATCACTCCTAATTATGCCTATTATAAGATTTTCTAATTAAAACTTCGATATGAACATTCTATGATGCAAATTTTGCACAAAACATAAGGAATATGTGTTAAAAACTGCCGTTTAAACAAGTTGTTTGAGATTTTCAAAAATTTTGGCCGCCTCTCTACTCATAATTTCGTGAAAATTAATATAATTACTCATAATTATGCCTATTATGAGGTTGTCCAATTAACACTTCGAAATGAATATCCTACGATACTAATTTTTCATAAAACATAAGTAAGATATATTAGAAACTGCTGTTCAAACGAGTTGTTTAAGATTTTTAATATGTTTTACCTCATAACTACACATAATTTCGTGAAAATTAATAAAATTACTCCTAACTATGCCTATTAGAAGATTATCCAATTAACACATCGATATGAACGTTCAACGATACTAATTTTGCGTAAAAATTAAGTTAGATGCATTAAAAAGCTGTTGAAAGAAGTTGTTTGATTTTTTTATTTTTGGCTGAATAAATACTCAAAATATTGTGAAAATTAATAAATTTACTCCTAATTATGCCAATTGTAAGATTGTCAAATTAACACTTCGATATTAATATCGTACGAGACTAATTTTTCATAAAACATAAGTAAGATACATTACAAACAGCTGTTTAACCAAGCTATTTAAGATTTAAAACATTCATTGTCCATTACTACATATAATTTCATGAAAATTAATATAATTACTCCTAATTATACCTATTAGGAGAATATCCAATTAAAACTTCGATATGAATATTCTACGACACTAATTTTGCACAAAACATAAGTAAGATGCATTAAAAATAGCTGTTTAAACATGTTGATTGAGATTTTCAAATATTTTATCCGCATAACTGTATATAATTTCAGACAAATTCATATAATTACTCCTACTTATGCATATTATAATACTTTCGAAATAAAACATCGATATGAATATTCTATGACGCTTATTTGTCATAAAACATAAGTAAGATGCATTAAAAAGTGCTATTTAAACAAGTTATTTGACTTTTTTTAAATTTTTGGCCGCATAAATACACATAATTTCATGAAAATTAATGTGAATACTCTTAATTATGCCTATTGTAAGATTGTCCAATTAATACTTCGATATGAATATCCTACAACACTAATTTTTCATAAAACAGAAGTAAAATACATTAGAAACTACTGTTTAAACAAGTTATTTCAGTTTTTCAAAATTTTTGGCCGCATAACTACAAATAATTTCATACAAATTAATATAATCACTTCTAATTATGTCTATTATAAGATTTTCTAATTAAAACTTCGATATGAACATTCTATGATGCTAATTTTGCACAAAACATAAGGAAAATGTGTTAAAAACTGCTGTTTAAACAAATTGTTTGAGATTTTCAAAATTTTTGGCCGCCTAGCTACTCAAAATTTCGTGAAAATTAATATAATTACTCCTAATTATGCCTATTATGAGGTTGTCTAATTAACACTTCGAAATGAATTTCCTACGATACTAATTTTTCATAAAACATAAGTAAGATATATTAGAAATTGGTGTTCAAACGAGTTATTTATGATTTTTAACATTTTTTTACCACATAACTACACATAATTTCATGAAAATTAATATAATTACTCCTAACTATGCCTATTAGAAGATAATCCAATTAACACATCGATATGAACGTTCAACGACAGTAATTTTGCATAAAAATTAAGTAAGATGCATTAAAAGCTGTTTAAAGAAGTTGTTTGAATTTTTTTTTCATTTTTGGCTGAATAAATACTGAAAATTTCATGAAAATTAATAAATTTACTTCTAATTATGCCAATGGTAAGATTATCCATTTAACACTTCGATATTAATATCCTACGAGACTAATTTTTCATAAAACATAAGTAAGATACATTACAAACAGCTGTTTAACCAACTTGTTTAATATTTAAAACATTCATTGTCCATTACTATATATAATTTCATCAAAATTAATATAATTACTCCTAATTATACCTATTAGGAGAATATCCAATTAAAACTTCGATATGAATATTCTACGACACTAATTTTTCACAAAACATAAGTAAGATGCATTAAAAATAGCTGTTTAAACATGTTGATTGAGCTTTTAAAATATTTTATCCGCATAACTGCATATAATTTCATGCAAATTAATATAATTACTTCTAATTATGCATATTATAATACTATCGAATTAAAACATCGATATGAATATTTTATGACGCATATTTCGTACAAAACAAAGTAAGATGCATTAAAAACTTCTATTTAAATAAGTTATTTCACTTTTTTAAAATTTTTGGCCGCATAAATATACATAATTTCATGAAAATTAATGTGATTACCTTTAATTATGCCTATTGTAAGATTGACCAATTAATACTTAGATATGAATATCCTACGACACTAATTTTCCATAAAACATAAGTAAAATATATTAGAAACTACTGTTTAAACAAGTTATTTCAGTTTTTCAAAATTTTTGGCCGCATAACTACATATAATTTCATACAAATTAATATAATCACTTCTAATTATAACTATTATAAAATTTTCCAATTAAAACTTTGATATGAACATTCTACGATGCTAATTTTGCACAAAACATAAGCAATATGTGTTAAAAACTGCTGTTTAAACAAGTTGTTTGAGATTTTCAAAAATTTTGGCCGCCTAGCTACTCATAATTTTATGAAAATTAATATAATTACTCCTAATTATGCCTATTATGATGTTGTCCAATTAACACTTCGAAATGAATATCCTACAATACTAATCTTTCATAAAACTTAAGTAAGATGTATTAGAAACTGCTGTTCAAACGAGTTATTTAATATTTTTAACATTGTTTGCCTCATAACTACACATAATTTCGTGAAAATTAATACAATTACTCCTAACTATGCCTATTAGAAAATTATCCAATTAACACATCGATATGAACGTTCAACGACACTAATTTTGCATAAAAAATTAAGTAAGATGCATTAAAAATCTGATGAAAGAAGTTGTTTGATTTTTATTTAATTTTTGGTTAAAAAATACGCAAAATATCATGAAAATTAATAAATTCATTCCTAATTATGCCTATTGTAAGATTGTCCAATTAACACTTCGATATTAATATCCTACGAGACTAATTTTTCTTAAAAGATAAGTAAGATACATTACAAACTACTGTTTAACCAAGTTGTTTAAAATTTAAAATATTCATTATCCATTACTACATATAATTTCGTAAAAATTAATATAATTACTCCTAATTATACCTATTTGGGGAATATCCAATTAAACCTTCGATATGAATATTCTACGAAAGTAATTTTGCACAAAACATAAGTAAGATGCATTAAAACAGCAGTTTAAACATGTTGATTGAGCTTTTAAAATATTTTATCCGCATAAGTGCATATAATTTCACACAAATTAATATAATTACTCCTAATTATGCATATTATAATACTATCGAATTAAAACATCGATATGAATATTCTATGATGCTTATTTTGCACAAAACATAAGTAAGATGCATTAAAAACTGCTATTTAAACAAGTTATTTGACTTTTTTAAAATTTTTGGCCGCATAAATACACATAATTTCATAAAAATTAATGTAATTACTCTTAAATATGCCTATTATAAGATTGTCTAATTAACACTTCGATATGAATATCCTACGACACTAATTTTTCATAAAACAGAAGTAAAATACATTAGAAACTACTGTTTAAACAAGTTATTTCAGATTTTTAAAATTTTTGGCCACATAACTACAAATAATTTCATGCAAATTAATATTATCACTCCTAATTATGTCTATTATAAGATTTTCCAATTAAAACTTCGATATTAACATTTTGTGATGCTAATTTTCCAAAAAAACATAAGGAATATATGTTAAAAACTGCTGTTTAAACAAGTTGTTTGAGATTTTCAAAATTTTTTGTCCGCCTAGCTACTCATAATTTCGTGAAAATTCATATAATTACTCCTAATTATGCCTATTATGAGGTTGTCCAATTAACACTTCGAAATGAATATCCTACGATACTAATTTTTCATAAAATATAAGTAAGATATATTAGAAACTGGTGTTCCAACGAGTTGTTTAAGATTTTTAACATTTTTTACCTCATAACTACACATAATTTCGTGAAAATTAATACAGTTACTCCTAACTATGCCTAGAAGATTATCCAATTAGCACGTCGATATGAACGTTCAACGACACTAATTTTGTGTAAAAATTAAGTAAGATGCATTAAAAAGCTGTTTAAAGAAGTTGTTTGAATTTTTTTAATTTTTGGCTGAATAAATACTCAAAATTTCGTGCAAATTAATAAATTTACTCCTAATTATGCCAATTGTAAGATTATCAAATTAACACTTTGATATTAATATCGTACGAGACTAATTTTTCATAAAACATAAGTAAGATACATTACAAACAACTGTTTAACCAAGTTGTTTAATATTTAAAACATTCATTGTCCATTACTACATATAATTTCATAAAAATTAAAATAATTACTCATAATTATACCTATTAGGAGATTATCCAATTAAAACATCGATATGAATATTCTACGACACTTATTTTGCACAAAACATAAGTAAGATGCATTAAAAACAGCAGTTTAAACATGTTGATTGAGATTTTAAAATATTTTTTCCGCATAACTGCATATTATTTCATGCAAATAAAATATAATTACTCCTAATTATGCATATTATAATACTATCGAATGAAAACATCGATATGAATATTCTATGATGCACAAAACATAAGTAAGATGCACTAAAAGCTGCTATTTAAGGAAGTTGTTTGACTTTTTAAAAAATTTTGGCCGCATTAATACACATAATTTTGTGAAAATTAATGTAATTACTCTTAATTATGCCTATTATAATATTGTCTAATTAACACTTCGATATGAATATCCTACGACACTAATTTTTCATAAAACATAAGTAAAATACATTAGAAACTACTGTTTAAACAAGTTATTTCAGTTTTTCAAATTTTTTGACCGCATAACTACAAATAATTTCGTGCAAATTAATATAATCAATCCTAATTATGCCTATTATTAGATTTTCTAATTAAAACTTCGATATGAACATTCTATGATGCAAATTTTGCACAAAACATAAGGAATATGTGTTAAAAACTGCCGTTTAAACAAGTTGTTTGAGATTTTCAAAAATTTTGGCCGCCTCTCTACTCATAATTTCGTGAAAATTAATATAATTACTCATAATTATTCCTATTATGAGGTTGTTCAATTAACACTTCGAAATGAATATCCTACGATACTAATTTTTCATAAAACATAAGTAAGATATATTAGAAACTGCTGTTCAAACGAGTTGTTTAAGATTTTTAATATGTTTTACCTCATAACTACACATAATTTCGTGAAAATTAATAAAATTACTCCTAACTATGCCTATTTGAAGATTATCCAATTAACACATCGATATGAACGTTCAACGATACTAATTTTGCGTAAAAATTAAGTTAGATGCATTAAAAAGCTGTTGAAAGAAGTTATTTGATTTTTTTATTTTTGGCTGAATAAATACTCAAAATATTGTGAAAATTAATAAATTTACTCCTAATTATGCCAATTGTAAGATTGTCAAATTAACACTTCGATATTAATATCGTACGAGACTAATTTTTCGTAAAACATAAGTAAGATACATTACAAACAGCTGTTTAATCAAGCTATTTAAGATTTAAAACATTCATTGTCCATTACTACATATAATTTCATGAAAATTAATATAATTACTCCTAATTATACCTATTAGGAGAATATCCAATTAAAACTTCGATATGAATATTCTACGACACTAATTTTGCACAAAACATAAGTAAGATGCATTAAAAATAGCTGTTTAAACATGTTGATTGAGATTTTAAAATATTTTATCCGCATAACTGTATATAATTTCAGACAAATTCATATAATTACTCCTACTTATGCATATTATAATACTTTCGAATTAAAACATCGATATGAATATTCTATGACGCTTATTTGTCATAAAACATAAGTAAGATGCATTAAAAAGTGCTATTTAAACAAGTTGTTTGACTTTTTTTAAATTTTTGGCCGCATAAATACACATAATTTCATGAAAATTAATGTGAATACTCTTAATTATGCCTATTGTAAGATTGTCCAATTAATACTTCGATGTGAATATCCTACAACACTAATTTTTCATAAAACAGAAGTAAAATACATTAGAAACTACTGTTTAAACAAGTTATTTCAGTTTTTCAAAATTTTTGGCCGCATAACTACAAATAATTTCATGCAAATTAATATAATCACTTCTAATTATGTCTATTATAAGATTTTCTAATTAAAACTTCGATATGAACATTCTATGATGCTAATTTTGCACAAAACATAAGGATAATGTGTTAAAAACTGCTGTTTAAACAAATTGTTTGAGATTTTCAAAATTTTTGGCCGCCTAGCTACTCAAAATTTCGTGAAAATTAATATAATTACTCCTAATTATGCCTATTATGAGGTTGTCTAATTAACACTTCGAAATGAATTTCCTACGATACTAATTTTTCATAAAACATAAGTAAGATATATTAGAAATTGGTGTTCAAACGAGTTATTTATGATTTTTAACATTTTTTTACCACATAACTACACATAATTTCATAAAAATTAATATAATTACTCCTAACTATGCCTATTAGAAGATAATCCAATTAACACATCGATATGAACGTTCAACGACAGTAATTTTGCGTAAAAATTAAGTAAGATGCATTAAAAGCTGTTTGAAGAAGTTGTTTGAATTTTTTTTTATTTTTGGCTGAATAAATACTGAAAATTTCATGAAAATTAATAAATTTACTTCTAATTATGCCAATGGTAAGATTATCCATTTAATACTTCGATATTAATATCCTACGAGACTATTTTTTCATAAAACATAAGTAAGATACATTACAAACAGCTGTTTAACAAACTTGTTTAATATTTAAAACATTCATTGTCCATTACTATATATAATTTCATCAAAATTAATATAATTACTCATAATTATACCTATTAGGAGAATATCCAATTAAAACTTCGATATGAATATTCTACGACACTAATTTTGCACAAAACATAAGTAAGATGCATTAAAAATAGCTGTTTAAACATGTTGATTGAGCTTTTAAAATATTTTATCCGCATAACTGCATATAATTTCATGCAAATTAATATAATTACTCCTAATTATGCATATTATAATACTATCGAATTAAAACATCGATATGAATATTTTATGACGCATATTTCGCACAAAACAAAGTAAGATGCATTAAAAACTTCTATTTAAATAAGTTATTTCACTTTTTTAAAATTTTTGGCCGCATAAATATACATAATTTCATGAAAATTAATGTGATTACCTTTAATTATGCCTATTGTAAGATTGACCAATTAATACTTAGATATGAATATCCTACGACACTAATTTTCCATAAAACATAAGTAAAATACATTAGAAACTACTGTTTAAACAAGTTATTTCAGTTTTTCAAAATTTTTGGCCGCATAACTACATATAATTTCATACAAATTAATATAATCACTTCTAATTATGCCTATTAGAAGATTATCCAATTAACACATCGATATGAACGTACAACGACACTAATTTTGCATAAAAAATTAAGTAAGATGCATTAAAAATCCGATGAAAGAAGTTGTTTGATTTTTATTTAATTTTTGGTTAATAAATACGCAAAATATCATGAAAATTAATAAATTTATTCCTAATTATGCCTATTGTAAGATTGTCCAATTAACACTTCGATATTAATATCCTACGAGACTAATTTTTCATAAAACATAAGTAAGATACATTACAAACTACTGTTTAACCAAGTTGTTTAAAATTTAAAATATTCATTATCCATTACTACATATAATTTCGTAAAAATTAATATAATTACTCCTAATTATACCTATTTGGGGAATATCCAATTAAACCTTCGATATGAATATTCTACGACAGTAATTTTGCACAAAACATAAGTAAGATGCATTAAAACAGCAGTTTAAACATGTTGATTGAGCTTTTAAAATATTTTATCCGCATAAGTGCATATAATTTCACACAAATTAATATAATTACTCCTAATTATGCATATTATAATACTATCGAATTAAAACATCGATATGAATATTCTATGATGCTTATTTTGCACAAAACATAAGTAAGATGCATTAAAAACTGCTATTTAAACAAGTTATTTGACTTTTTTAAAATTTTTGGCCGCATAAATACACATCATTTCATAAAAATTAATGTAATTACTCTTAAATATGCCTATTATAAGATTGTCTAATTAACACTTCGATATGAATATCCTACGACACTAATTTTTCATAAAACAGAAGTAAAATACATTAGAAACTACTGTTTAAACAAGTTATTTCAGATTTTTAAAATTTTTGGCCACATAACTACAAATAATTTCATGCAAATTAATATTATCACTCCTAATTATGTCTATTATAAGATTTTCCAATTAAAACTTCGATATTAACATTTTGTGATGCTAATTTTCCAAAAAAACATAAGGAATATATGTTAAAAACTGCTGTTTAAACAAGTTGTTTGAGATTTTCAAAATTTTTTGTCCGCCTAGCTACTCATAATTTCGTGAAAATTCATATAATTACTCCTAATTATGCCTATTATGAGGTTGTCCAATTAACACTTCGAAATGAATATCCTACGATACTAATTTTTCATAAAATATAAGTAAGATATATTAGAAACTGGTGTTCCAACGAGTTGTTTAAGATTTTTAACATTTTTTACCTCATAACTACACATAATTTCGTGAAAATTAATACAGTTACTCCTAACTATGCCTATTAGAAGATTATCCAATTAGCACGTCGATATGAACGTTCAACGACACTAATTTTGTGTAAAAATTAAGTAAGATGCATTAAAAAGCTGTTTAAAGAAGTTGTTTGAATTTTTTTAATTTTTGGCTGAATAAATACTCAAAATTTCGTGCAAATTAATAAATTTACTCCTAATTATGCCAATTGTAAGATTATCAAATTAACACTTTGATATTAATATCGTACGAGACTAATTTTTCATAAAACATAAGTAAGATACATTACAAACAACTGTTTAACCAAGTTGTTTAATATTTAAAACATTCATTGTCCATTACTACATATAATTTCATAAAAATTAAAATAATTACTCATAATTATACCTATTAGGAGATTATCCAATTAAAACATCGATATGAATATTCTACGACACTTATTTTGCACAAAACATAAGTAAGATGCATTAAAAACAGCAGTTTAAACATGTTGATTGAGATTTTAAAATATTTTTTCCGCATAACTGCATATTATTTCATGCAAATAAATATAATTACTCCTAATTATGCATATTATAATACTATCGAATGAAAACATCGATATGAATATTCTATGATGCACAAAACATAAGTAAGATGCACTAAAAGCTGCTATTTAAGGAAGTTGTTTGACTTTTAAAAAAATTTTGGCCGCATTAATACACATAATTTTGTGAAAATTAATGTAATTACTCTTAATTATGCCTATTATAATATTGTCTAATTAACACTTCGATATGAATATCCTACGACACTAATTTTTCATAAAACATAAGTAAAATACATTAGAAACTACTGTTTAAACAAGTTATTTCAGTTTTTCAAAATTTTTGACCGCATAACTACAAATAATTTCGTGCAAATTAATATAATCACTCCTAATTATGCCTATTATAAGATTTTCTAATTAAAACTTCGATATGAACATTCTATGATGCAAATTTTGCACAAAACATAAGGAATATGTGTTAAAAACTGCCGTTTAAACAAGTTGTTTGAGATTTTCAAAAATTTTGGCCGCCTCTCTACTCATAATTTCGTGAAAATTAATATAATTACTCATAATTATGCCTATTATGAGGTTGTTCAATTAACACTTCGAAATGAATATCCTACGATACTAATTTTTCATAAAACATAAGTAAGATATATTAGAAACTGCTGTTCAAACGAGTTGTTTAAGATTTTTAATATGTTTTACCTCATAACTACACATAATTTCGTGAAAATTAATAAAATTACTCCTAACTATGCCTATTAGAAGATTATCCAATTAACACATCGATATGAACGTTCAACGATACTAATTTTGCGTAAAAATTAAGTTAGATGCATTAAAAAGCTGTTGAAAGAAGTTGTTTGATTTTTTTATTTTTGGCTGAATAAATACTCAAAATATTGTGAAAATTAATAAATTTACTCCTAATTATGCCAATTGTAAGATTGTCAAATTAACACTTCGATATTAATATCGTACGAGACTAATTTTTCGTAAAACATAAGTAAGATACATTACAAACAGCTATTTAACCAAGCTATTTAAGATTTAAAACATTCATTGTCCATTACTACATATAATTTCATGAAAATTAATATAATTACTCCTAATTATACCTATTAGGAGAATATCCAATTAAAACTTCGATATGAATATTCTACGACACTAATTTTGCACAAAACATAAGTAAGATGCATTAAAAATAGCTGTTTAAACATGTTGATTGAGATTTTAAAATATTTTATCCGCATAACTGTATATAATTTCAGACAAATTCATATAATTACTCCTACTTATGCATATTATAATACTTTCGAATTAAAACATCGATATGAATATTCTATGACGCTTATTTGTCATAAAACATAAGTAAGATGCATTAAAAAGTGCTATTTAAACAAGTTGTTTGACTTTTCTTAAATTTTTGGCCGCATAAATACACATAATTTCATGAAAATTAATGTGAATACTCTTAATTATGCCTATTGTAAGATTGTCCAATTAATACTTCGATGTGAATATCCTACAACACTAATTTTTCATAAAACAGAAGTAAAATACATTAGAAACTACTGTTTAAACAAGTTATTTCAGTTTTTCAAAATTTTTGGCCGCATAACTACAAATAATTTCATGCAAATTAATATAATCACTTCTAATTATGTCTATTATAAGATTTTCTAATTAAAACTTCGATATGAACATTCTATGATGCTAATTTTGCACAAAACATAAGGATAATGTGTTAAAAACTGCTGTTTAAACAAATTGTTTGAGATTTTCAAAATTTTTGGCCGCCTAGCTACTCAAAATTTCGTGAAAATTAATATAATTACTCCTAATTATGCCTATTATGAGGTTGTCTAATTAACACTTCGAAATGAATTTCCTACGATACTAATTTTTCATAAAACATAAGTAAGATATATTAGAAATTGGTGTTCAAACGAGTTATTTATGATTTTTAACATTTTTTTACCACATAACTACACATAATTTCATGAAAATTAATATAATTACTCCTAACTATGCCTATTAGAAGATAATCCAATTAACACATCGATATGAACGTTCAACGACAGTAATTTTGCGTAAAAATTAAGTAAGATGCATTAAAAGCTGTTTGAAGAAGTTGTTTGAATTTTTTTTCATTTTTGGCTGAATAAATACTGAAAATTTCATGAAAATTAATAAATTTACTTCTAATTATGCCAATGGTAAGATTATCCATTTAACACTTCGATATTAATATCCTACGAGACTAATTTTTCATAAAACATAAGTAAGATACATTACAAACAGCTGTTTAACCAACTTGTTTAATATTTAAAACATTCATTGTCCATTACTATATATAATTTCATCAAAATTAATATAATTACTCCTAATTATACCTATTAGGAGAATATCCAATTAAAACTTCGATATGAATATTCTACGACACTAATTTTGCACAAAACATAAGTAAGATGCATTAAAAATAGCTGTTTAAACATGTTGATTGAGCTTTTAAAATATTTTATCCGCATAACCGCATATAATTTCATGCAAATTAATATAATTACTCCTAATTATGCATATTATAATACTATCGAATTAAAACATCGATATGAATATTTTATGACGCATATTTCGCACAAAACAAAGTAAGATGCATTAAAAACTTCTATTTAAATAAGTTATTTCACTTTTTTAAAATTTTTGGCCGCATAAATATACATAATTTCATGAAAATTAATGTGATTACCTTTAATTATGCCTATTGTAAGATTGACCAATTAATACTTAGATATGAATATCCTACGACACTAATTTTCCATAAAACATAAGTAAAATACATTAGAAACTACTGTTTAAACAAGTTATTTCAGTTTTTCAAAATTTTTGGCCGCATAACTACATATAATTTCATACAAATTAATATAATCACTTCTAATTATGCCTATTATAAAATTTTCCAATTAAAACTTTGATATGAACATTCTACGATGCTAATTTTGCACAAAACATAAGCAATATGTGTTAAAAACTGCTGTTTAAACAAGTTGTTTGAGATTTTCAAAAATTTTGGCCGCCTAGCTACTCATAATTTCATGAAAATTAATATAATTACTCCTAATTATGCCTATTATGAGGTTGTCCAATTAACACTTCGAAATGAATATCCTACAATACTAATCTTTCATAAAACTTAAGTAAGATGTATTAGAAACTGCTGTTCAAACGAGTTATTTAATATTTTTAACATTGTTTGCCTCATAACTACACATAATTTCGTGAAAATTAATACAATTACTCCTAACTATGCCTATTAGAAGATTATCCAATTAACACATCGATATGAACGTACAACGACACTAATTTTGCATAAAAAATTAAGTAAGATGCATTAAAAATCTGATGAAAGAAGTTGTTTGATTTTTATTTAATTTTTGGTTAATAAATACGCAAAATATCATGAAAATTAATAAATTTATTCCTAATTATGCCTATTGTAAGATTGTCCAATTAACACTTCGATATTAATATCCTACGAGACTAATTTTTCATAAAACATAAGTAAGATACATTACAAACTACTGTTTAACCAAGTTGTTTAAAATTTAAAATATTCATTATCCATTACTACATATAATTTCGTAAAAATTAATATAATTACTCCTAATTATACCTATTTGGGGAATATCCAATTAAACCTTCGATATGAATATTCTACGACAGTAATTTTGCACAAAACATAAGTAAGATGCATTAAAACAGCAGTTTAAACATGTTGATTGAGCTTTTAAAATATTTTATCCGCATAAGTGCATATAATTTCACACAAATTAATATAATTACTCCTAATTATGCATATTATAATACTATCGAATTAAAACATCGATATGAATATTCTATGATGCTTATTTTGCACAAAACATAAGTAAGATGCATTAAAAACTGCTATTTAAACAAGTTATTTGACTTTTTTAAAATTTTTGGCCGCATAAATACACATAATTTCATAAAAAATAATGTAATTACTCTTAAATATGCCTATTATAAGATTGTCTAATTAACACTTCGATATGAATATCCTACGACACTAATTTTTCATAAAACAGAAGTAAAATACATTAGAAACTACTGTTTAAACAAGTTATTTCAGATTTTTAAAATTTTTGGCCACATAACTACAAATAATTTCATGCAAATTAATATTATCACTCCTAATTATGTCTATTATAAGATTTTCCAATTAAAACTTCGATATTAACATTTTGTGATGCTAATTTTCCAAAAAAACATAAGGAATATATGTTAAAAACTGCTGTTTAAACAAGTTGTTTGAGATTTTCAAAATTTTTTGTCCGCCTAGCTACTCATAATTTCGTGAAAATTCATATAATTACTCCTAATTATGCCTATTATGAGGTTGTCCAATTAACACTTCGAAATGAATATCCTACGATACTAATTTTTCATAAAATATAAGTAAGATATATTAGAAACTGGTGTTCAAACGAGTTGTTTAAGATTTTTAACATTTTTTACCTCATAACTACACATAATTTCGTGAAAATTAATACAGTTACTCCTAACTATGCCTATTAGAAGATTATCCAATTAGCACGTCGATATGAACGTTCATCGACACTAATTTTGTGTAAAAATTAAGTAAGATGCATTAAAAAGCTGTTTAAAGAAGTTGTTTGATTTTTTTTTTTATTTTTGGCTGAATAAATACTCAAAATATCATGAAAATTAATAAATTTACTCCTAATTATGCCAATTGTAAGATTGTCAAATTAACACTTCGATATTAATATCGTACGAGACTAATTTTTCGTAAAACATAAGTAAGATACATTACAAACAACTGTTTAACCAAGTTGTTTAATATTTAAAACATTCATTGTCCATTACTACATATAATTTCATGAAAATTAAAATAATTACTCATAATTATACCTATTAGGAGATTATCCAATTAAAACATCGATATGAATATTCTACGACACTTATTTTGCACAAAACATAAGTAAGATGCATTAAAAACAGCAGTTTAAACATGTTGATTGAGATTTTAAAATATTTTTTCCGCATAACTGCATATTATTTCATGCAAATAAATATAATTACTCCTAATTATGCATATTATAATACTATCGAATGAAAACATCGATATGAATATTCTATGATGCACAAAACATAAGTAAGATGCACTAAAAGCTGCTATTTAAAGAAGTTGTTTGACTTTTTAAAAAATTTTGGCCGCATTAATACACATAATTTTGTGAAAATTAATGTAATTACTCTTAATTATGCCTATTATAATATTGTCTAATTAACACTTCGATATGAATATCCTACGACACTAATTTTTCATAAAACATAAGTAAAATACATTAGAAACTACTGTTTAAACAAGTTATTTCAGTTTTTCAAATTTTTTGACCGCATAACTACAAATAATTTCGTGCAAATTAATATAATCACTCCTAATTATGCCTATTATAAGATTTTCTAATTAAAACTTCGATATGAACATTCTATGATGCAAATTTTGCACAAAACATAAGGAATATGTGTTAAAAACTGCCGTTTAAACAAGTTGTTTGAGATTTTCAAAAATTTTGGCCACCTCTCTACTCATAATTTCGTGAAAATTAATATAATTACTCATAATTATGCCTATTATGAGGTTGTCCAATTAACACTTCGAAATGAATATCCTACGATACTAATTTTTCATAAAACATAAGTAAGATATATTAGAAACTGCTGTTCAAACGAGTTGTTTAAGATTTTTAATATGTTTTACCTCATAACTACACATAATTTCGTGAAAATTAATAAAATTACTCCTAACTATGCCTATTAGAAGATTATCCAATTAACACATCGATATGAACGTTCAACGATACTAATTTTGCGTAAAAATTAAGTTAGATGCATTAAAAAGCTGTTGAAAGAAGTTGTTTGATTTTTTTATTTTTGGCTGAATAAATACTCAAAATATTGTGAAAATTAATAAATTTACTCCTAATTATGCCAATTGTAAGATTGTCAAATTAACACTTCGATATTAATATCGTACGAGACTAATTTTTCGTAAAACATAAGTAAGATACATTACAAACAGCTGTTTAACCAAGCTATTTAAGATTTAAAACATTCATTGTCCATTACTACATATAATTTCATGAAAATTAATATAATTACTCCTAATTATACCTATTAGGAGAATATCCAATTAAAACTTCGATATGAATATTCTACGACACTAATTTTGCACAAAACATAAGTAAGATGCATTAAAAATAGCTGTTTAAACATGTTGATTGAGATTTTAAAATATTTTATCCGCATAACTGTATATAATTTCAGACAAATTCATATAATTACTCCTACTTATGCATATTATAATACTTTCGAATTAAAACATCGATATGAATATTCTATGACGCTTATTTGTCATAAAACATAAGTAAGATGCATTAAAAAGTGCTATTTAAACAAGTTGTTTGACTTTTCTTAAATTTTTGGCCGCATAAATACACATAATTTCATGAAAATTAATGTGAATACTCTTAATTATGCCTATTGTAAGATTGTCCAATTAATACTTCGATGTGAATATCCTACAACACTAATTTTTCATAAAACAGAAGTAAAATACATTAGAAACTACTGTTTAAACAAGTTATTTCAGTTTTTCAAAATTTTTGGCCGCATAACTACAAATAATTTCATGCAAATTAATATAATCACTTCTAATTATGTCTATTATAAGATTTTCTAATTAAAACTTCGATATGAACATTTTATGATGCTAATTTTGCACAAAACATAAGGATAATGTGTTAAAAACTGCTGTTTAAACAAATTGTTTGAGATTTTCAAAATTTTTGGCCGCCTAGCTACTCAAAATTTCGTGAAAATTAATATAATTACTCATAATTATGCCTATTATGAGGTTGTCTAATTAACACTTCGAAATGAATTTCCTACGATACTAATTTTTCATAAAACATAAGTAAGATATATTAGAAATTGGTGTTCAAACGAGTTATTTATGATTTTTAACATTTTTTTACCACATAACTACACATAATTTCATGAAAATTAATATAATTACTCCTAACTATGCCTATTAGAAGATAATCCAATTAACACATCGATATGAACGTTCAACGACAGTAATTTTGCGTAAAAATTAAGTAAGATGCATTAAAAGCTGTTTGAAGAAGTTGTTTGAATTTTTTTTCATTTTTGGCTGAATAAATACTGAAAATTTCATGAAAATTAATAAATTTACTTCTAATTATGCCAATGGTAAGATTATCCATTTAACACTTCGATATTAATATCCTACGAGACTAATTTTTCATAAAACATAAGTAAGATACATTACAAACAGCTGTTTAACCAACTTGTTTAATATTTAAAACATTCATTGTCCATTACTATATATAATTTCATCAAAATTAATATAATTACTCCTAATTATACCTATTAGGAGAATATCCAATTAAAACTTCGATATGAATATTCTACGACACTAATTTTGCACAAAACATAAGTAAGATGCATTAAAAATAGCTGTTTAAACATGTTGATTGAGCTTTTAAAATATTTTATCCGCATAACCGCATATAATTTCATGCAAATTAATATAATTACTCCTAATTATGCATATTATAATACTATCGAATTAAAACATCGATATGAATATTTTATGACGCATATTTCGCACAAAACAAAGTAAGATGCATTAAAAACTTCTATTTAAATAAGTTATTTCACTTTTCTAAAATTTTTGGCCGCATAAATATACATAATTTCATGAAAATTAATGTGATTACCTTTAATTATGCCTATTGTAAGATTGACCAATTAATACTTAGATATGAATATCCTACGACACTAATTTTCCATAAAACATAAGTAAAATACATTAGAAACTACTGTTTAAACAAGTTATTTCAGTTTTTCAAAATTTTTGGCCGCATAACTACATATAATTTCATACAAATTAATATAATCACTTCTAATTATGCCTATTATAAAATTTTCCAATTAAAACTTTGATATGAACATTCTACGATGCTAATTTTGCACAAAACATAAGCAATATGTGTTAAAAACTGCTGTTTAAACAAGTTGTTTGAGATTTTCAAAAATTTTGGCCGCCTAGCTACTCATAATTTCATGAAAATTAATATAATTACTCCTAATTATGCCTATTATGAGGTTGTCCAATTAACACTTCGAAATGAATATCCTACAATACTAATCTTTCATAAAACTTAAGTAAGATGTATTAGAAACTGCTGTTCAAACGAGTTATTTAATATTTTTAACATTGTTTGCCTCATAACTACACATAATTTCATGAAAATTAATACAATTACTCCTAACTATGCCTATTAGAAGATTATCCAATTAACACATCGATATGAACGTACAACGACACTAATTTTGCATAAAAAATTAAGTAAGATGCATTAAAAATCTGATGAAAGAAGTTGTTTGATTTTTATTTAATTTTTGGTTAATAAATACGCAAAATATCATGAAAATTAATAAATTTATTCCTAATTATGCCTATTGTAAGATTGTCCAATTAACACTTCGATATTAATATCCTACGAGACTAATTTTTCATAAAACATAAGTAAGATACATTACAAACTACTGTTTAACCAAGTTGTTTAAAATTTAAAATATTCATTATCCATTACTACATATAATTTCGTAAAAATTAATATAATTACTCCTAATTATACCTATTTGGGGAATATCCAATTAAACCTTCGATATGAATATTCTACGACAGTAATTTTGCACAAAACATAAGTAAGATGCATTAAAACAGCAGTTTAAACATGTTGATTGAGCTTTTAAAATATTTTATCCGCATAAGTGCATATAATTTCACACAAATTAATATAATTACTCCTAATTATGCATATTATAATACTATCGAATTAAAACATCGATATGAATATTCTATGATGCTTATTTTGCACAAAACATAAGTAAGATGCATTAAAAACTGCTATTTAAACAAGTTATTTGACTTTTTTAAAATTTTTGGCCGCATAAATACACATAATTTCATAAAAAATAATGTAATTACTCTTAAATATGCCTATTATAAGATTGTCTAATTAACACTTCGATATGAATATCCTACGACACTAATTTTTCATAAAACAGAAGTAAAATACATTAGAAACTACTGTTTAAACAAGTTATTTCAGATTTTTAAAATTTTTGGCCACATAACTACAAATAATTTTATGCAAATTAATATTATCACTCCTAATTATGTCTATTATAAGATTTTCCAATTAAAACTTCGATATTAACATTTTGTGATGCTAATTTTCCAAAAAAACATAAGGAATATATGTTAAAAACTGCTGTTTAAACAAGTTGTTTGAGATAGATAATGCGAATAATGAAAATACTGGGCCAGAAAAGATAGAATGCCAAGAAACAATGATAACTGAAGAAGATGATGATTGGAGACAGCCGTTCATCGAATATTTCCGGCATGGCACCCTCCCCAAAGACAAAAGAATCGCTGATCAACTAAGAAAACGGGTACTACGATATGCGTATGTGGGCAACACGTTATACCGTAGGTCTTATGATCAGTTGTGGCTAAGATGCGTATCAGGACCTGAAGCCGGGCAGGTGATGAAAGAAGTTCATTCCGGACTATGCGAAGCACATCAGTCTGGGCCAAAGATGAAACTAAAAATCAAGCGAATGGGATATTATTGGCCCACAATGGTGGCTGATTGTGAAGAGCATGCAAAGAAGTGCCGCATGTGCCAAATACACGGCCCTTTTATACATCAAGCGCCAAACCTGTTGCACCCCACGGTAGCATCCTGGCCATTTAATATGTGGGGCACAGATATAGTGGGACCCATAGACCCTCCAACGTCGAGAGGTCACCGGTTCATCCTGGCGGCGACAGATTACTTTACGAAATGGGCCGAAGCCGTTCCACTCAAAGAAGTTAAAGCGTCTGATGTGGTTAAGTTCTTCAAGACGCACATCCTTTACCGATTTGGTACACCACAACGAATAATATCCGATAATGGAACGGCCTTCAAGAGCTCCAAAGTCTATGCCCTGGCGGAGCAATTTAATATTGATTGGAGATTCTCGTCCATTTATAACCCGAGAGCCAACGGCCTGGCCGAAGCCTTTAACAAAACCCTAATAAATATCATGAAGAAGACCGTAGACGGCAACCAACGAGACTGGGATAACCGTCTACAGGAGGCATTATGGGCTTATCGGACCACGTACCGAACGCCTACGCAAGCTACCCCATATTCTCTGGCTTTTGGGGTTGAAGCCGTCCTCCCTCTTGAGGTGGAACTACCGTCATTGCGGGTGGCTATGCAAAATGATATGACCATGGACGAATGCCAACAACTTAGACTGGACGAGTTGGATGCCATGGACGAGAAGAGACTGATAGCCCAGCAGAACCTTGAAATATATCAGGCAAAAATGGCAAGGGCATATGATAAGATGGCGCGAGTCAGGGCATTTCAACAAGGGGAGCTTGTTCTTGTCCTCAAGAGGCCGATCATTGGCCGGCACATCGGCCCGAAATTCTCTCCGAATTGGGAAGGGCCATATGTAATTGAGAAGGTATACGGGGGCGGCGCATACCAACTCATAGACCATGAAGGTGAAAGGCCCATGCCACCGATTAATGGGCGATATCTGAAGAAATACTACACATAGCCCGGAGCGGGGCCAACCGAGTAGTATCTATTGTAAATAAATAAGGAGGGAATAAGTGTTCGCTTACACACACGTACACGAAACACAAACCCATGTCTAACCTCCACTTTTGCATAAAAATCCAAAAAACCCTACTTGTGCATCTGTAAATAGAATGCATCCAAAAATCCAAAACCACACAAACACGTATAGCCCTATAAAAAATAAAAAATATATAGAATAAGAGAATTCAAAGCCGAAACCACGCGAGAATGTAAGGCGAGAGCCTTGGTGTTTGGGCTCATAATACAAATACCACTGGGTTTGTCCATTTGATACAGAATAAACACAAAAATGGGCAGGGTTTGCAGTTTGTCCCTCAAACTATCTGTTGCCCAATGACGAAAGTTGCTCATATTGGTCGCCCGCGGCGCGAGCCAAGGGATAGGTCGAGCAAATTGGTGGCTAGTAAATAGTCGCTTCCGAGGGCATATAAATAAATAACTCTCGTACTATTAGTAACATGTATCACTAATAACAAAAATCTGCTCTCTTCTAATAAAATAAAGGGATATCTAAGTAAAACAATAAAAACCTATTTTCCTTACTCATTGATAAAAAAAAAAAAAAAAAAAAAAAAAAATATATATATATATATATATATATATAATAAAATCTTTCCAATAAGGGGTTGCCACCTTTGTCCCCGACACCATGAGTGTTATACAAAGCCAGGTTGGGTGCATTCATCCGTAAAAGCACCACACGCCCGAAGAAATGGTGTGTCATAATCCCACGACATATCATGGAGGGGTCAGATCAAGGGTTTACGCTTGTACCCGACATCTCATGTTAAACAAAGCGGCTCGCTTAAAGAAGTGACTCAGGTCATGGAGAGCGGACCTACCCGATGAAAGCCTGTCTCGCAGGGATGCGTGATGGATGTTTGAGGGTAGCTAAAATATAAAAAACCAGGTTGGGTACATTCATTCGCAAAAGTACCACACGCCCAAGGAGGTGATCTGTTTCTAATCCCAAAATAGGTCATGGAGGGGTCAGATTAAGGGTTTATGCTTTGCCCGACATTCGGTGTCAAATAAAGTAATTCGCTTAAAGAAGTGACTCAGGTCATGGAGAGCGGACCTACCTGATGAAAGCCTGTCTCGCAGGGATGCATGATGGATGTTTGAGGGTAGTACCCCCACAAAACAAACTGAGTGGAGATGAGTGAACGTGAGTTTCCACTTCTGCACGCAACGATGCACAAATGAGGGGAGAGTGGGTGAGCTTCCACAAATAAATGTCAATTAAATATACAAGGAGCATCCACAAAATGGTGTTATCAATTGCATCCATAATCCAATTGATACTGGTAAGTTTATCCATCAGTAATAAAGGGATAAACGGGTTTATTCTGTACCCGGCCTAGAGGTCAATACAGACAGGTTCGGTATCCGTAAAATACCACGGTTACTTCAGTTCTGTATTGTAATAAATAAAGAGAAGCTATGTATAGAATAAGTGCAATAGGGTGCTGTAAAGCTTTCCCTTTTTCTATTTTTGTACTTAGATGCTATGTGAAAATAAAAGCAGCTGTATTAGGCACTTTTACAACTAAGATTGAGAGTGTAAAAATGTAAAGAGCTTATGAAAAATCTCCCATACTGCGAGAGAAGAGATGAGAAAATAGCGAAGCAGGCGATCAGCATCCCTAACAGTGAAAGAAAAGAGAAAAGAAAGTGAAATAAGGTAGCCGAGAGATGCTATCTTTATCTATCCCCATAGTGGCTGAAGCAGGTAGGTCAGCAGGAGGCTGAGTACATGCACCATTATCCCACGAGCGAGAGGCTGAGAGGACAGGCCCCACCATGTTGCGCTCATGAGAAGAATCTGATTAAAGGAAAATCTATCGAAGTCTAGCCTGAACCCTAAGAAGGAGAGAGGTGTGTCGAATATGTGCACCAAAGCAGGCCCTTCAAATTGCCAAATTCTTCAGGACCCGCTTTGGTGGGTGGCTCTTTGTTTACCCCTGAAAGGTTGAAGGAAGAAATACAAGAGAGAAAGCCAAGATCAAACCCTATGAGCTGAAGCAGTACAATCCCTGTACTACATGGAATAGTATCAATGCCAAGCCAGTATTTTGATACAACCAATCATGAGAAATCCCAATGTGATTTTTGCTTTCAAGGCTGACCTGGTGCCAAAGCTGTGAGCAACCACCTAACCATGCTTTAATTTGTGTCAATTGCTGATAAGTAGTCAGCTCTATGACCAAATTACCCTCATGTTAAGGGATTGAAAGTCAATTTCACAAGACTGATCAGGTGCCAAAGCTGGGAGCAACCACCTGATCAAGTCTAGATTTGTATTAATTGCTGATAAGTAGTCAGCACTTGATCAAATCAAACCCTAATGAATATCAATATAAGTCTAATTGGTATTTAGTTAGGGTGGTTTTTGCAAGGAGAATTTATTTGGCAGAGACACTGAGCTACAACTGATAAATAGGGATTTTATAAGAATAAAACAGGGTTTTATTGATCATGGAATTTTTAGCACAAGCAGACAGGGGTAAAAATGGAATATGAAAATACAGAGATAATAATCATGATTTTAGAGAATTTTGGTGAAAATTTTATGATTTTTGGATGAAGGGATCTATTAAAATTAATTGGAGAAAGAAAATCAGATAAATCCAAAGGTCAGGATTTGATCAAGGGCTTTTATGGGTGTAACTTGGAGCTGAAGAACTATCTGTGTGCAAATGGGAGATGCTAAGCACATAAGGGATAAGTTGGCGCTGGAGGTGTTTTTAAAAAGGAGCAAACATTTGCATGAGCCCAGCGCACTTTATTTGTGTCTCATTAAACCCGACAAGTGGGGCCTGTTCATGTGCGCCGAGTTCACCCAAAAGCGGCCGCTTCCCATCTCTTACTCTTTCGCTGCTGCTGGGACCCACAGGGCAGAACTCTCTTCCTTTCTTCTCTGCCGCGATTTCTTCTTCTTTAACTCGATTTTTCAACAGAAGAAACGATTGAAAATGGAAATTGCTCAATCGGTGACGAAAATTTGTGAACTTTATATCGTTGGAAAGCCCTTGATGGAGAGAATGTGATGAAGCAACTCTCATCCTATTTGGTACATCACACGTCACTCGCATCCAAAGTGAAATTAGTTCGGCCAAAATACAATTGAAGCTGTCTGAGGCTCAATTACCCTACTTGATGATTCAGGGAGTACCTCTGGACCTCCACGACGCTGCCTAAACCCTAAACTTGAGCTCTAGTACCTCTAAGCTTGAGAACCACCAACTTGCCAATCGGCAATGGAGAGAAGTGTTTAAAACCAGTGCCAGAGTGTGTAAATGGCCAAGGAAATGAATTGTACCTATTTCTGGGACCAATGTGATGTTAATAGGGCTTTCAATTAGAAGAATTGATCAAAAGACAAGTATAGCTAATTCAAGTGCTTAAATCGGGCTTAAAATGGAAACATGAGTTTGGGATGCCTAATTGGTTCCTTCTATCATCTGAACCTACTAAGGAGAGTACTGAGGCAGTGTGGGAGTATCCAGAAGCTTCTGGAAGAGTCCAGAAAGAGGGAATTGTGTAAATGGCAGTTGAGTGGCATTGTTGTAATTTTAAACAAAAGCCTAACAGAATAAAACTACCATCATTTCAGTTGTTGTGAATCAGCAACTGCCTCAGCATTGTTCAGTGGACCATAAGGTGCATCAAGAGAGTGATTAAACTGGAAATCAAAAGACCAAGTGCAGATGGGCTAAAAGGAGATGAAGTTGGCAGAAAACAGAAAAAATATCAATTGCCAAGCTGGCAATCCAGACTTCAAAGCACTCCCCTCAACAAACACGACTGAGATCAGTCCTGGCCATTGGATTAGTGAAGGAGAGGTTGAGATTGTGCCATGTCAGTGATCTGTGGGAGGGAAAAAGCACAAACTGTGCTAAGAGAAAGCACAACTGATCAGTTAAAACCCAAACTGACCCCTATATAAGCCCTAGCAACTGAGAAGTGGGGAGAGGGAGCCATTATATACCCTGAGTAGATCCAGTAGCTAAGGCAGTCCCATTTTTGAAGAGGCATTCATGTACATACTACCCTCATCAGCAGAAACCTCACTCATGCTAATTGATCTCGGTCAAGAACTTGAGAACTTAGCAAAAACAGTAGAATCCTAGCTAATTGGTCCCAATTGAGGAAAGGTGGAGGCTATGATCAAGATTCAAGAAGATTCAAGAAGAAATGGTGATTGATCAATTGATAGTAGATTCAATTGAATCTCTCAATTAGATCATACCAATCCTCCTTCCACAGGCTTCATCAATTGTGTATACATTCTAAGGTTTGGTAATTTTGTAAGAAAAGATGAAGCTTTCCCTCCTTTATTTGAATTTTTTTTTATTTTCTGTTAAAACTTTCCTTTTTAATCCCTTGACTATTTCTTTGAAGTTTCTTTTGAAGATTTTTTTTAGCTTTAATTCATTCTTCTTGATTCACCTTTCATTTTGATTCTTCTACTGTTTTGTTTCAATTAGCCTAAATTGAGTATCAGCAATAAAAGGGAAGAAATAGCTTAACAAAAGGTTAGTAGTAGAGCAAATATATTGCCTCCTAACCCTCATCTATAGCTGGTCGAAGACTAAAGTCTCCCAGTTCCAATTAGTGATCTGATCAGATTGCAATTAGAGCATAATTTGGAAATCCACAAAGAAAATTGCTGTTAAACCGAGAAATGTGATATCCAACACTGGTAGTCCATACAAATTGATGCTTGAGCCTCGTGATATGATAGTTAGCACTAGGATTATAAGAATCGATGAAGAATTAGCTCAGGTAAGCATTCAAACATGAAGAAGTAAGAGCCAAGAACTCCTCGGTACCGAATTGGTACTAAACAGCAAAACGGTACAGGCTCAGCCGATTACCCACCGCATGGATGTGCTCAACAAAGGTATTACTGTATTCACCTTGCTCCGGCGACGCTAGTGACATTGGCTGATCTCCGATCACCAAACCCGATCGACGGGAAGCCACCTCCGCGCGAATCTTGAAGTACCAACAAGTCGGGAAGGCTAAGGAGTTCCTCTGCGTAACTATTAAAGCACTCGCGAATCTTGAAGCTCGCCGATGCATGTGATCTATCAAGAGTTTAAGGGGTCAAAACAGGAAGAGGATCTGGGCCTTAAATTTATTGAATACACATCTCAATTGAATCCAACGGCCCAAGAGCATCTAAACATTTTAACTGAAATCTGCACTAATCTCAACATGATCCAACGGGTAGTATTAGATGCTGTATTTGATTGTGGCCCAGAGTAAGAGCCGGCCCAATTCAGAAAAAGTAAAAGGGAAAATAAACTGGGCCCAATTCGTATTAAAATAAGAAGATTAAAACTTGGCCCAGTCAATTAAGCCCATTAAGTTAATAACAGAATATTAAAATTAAATAGTAAATAAATGATTTGAAAATGCTCCTGAACTCCAAATTGACTCAAATTTGTTTCTAAAGTTTCCTTATTTTTCATACTATTTTTCTATACAATAATATTCTAGTTTTAAAAATATAATCATGATAAAACAATTTAAAAGCAAAAGACACTACCTATATTGATATATTTGACCTAGCTTTGACTTGTCATTTTAAATACTATAAAAATTCCAAAAATACAAATAAAAATTATAAATAATAACTAGATATATTTTAGTGATTTTTCAAGTGATTTTCCATGAAATAATAATGATGATAGTAATATACTATAATAAATAGTGAGATTAGCTATATTCTTTGATAAAAAAAATATATAATAATAATAATAGATATTATATTGATATTTTCTGTAAAAAGAATAATAAAAATAAATAGCACAAAATATATAAAAATATAATACCATGGTAATAAATAGTAAAATGCATTTTCTTTTATAATAAAGAATGATAATATAGTTTTATAATATGAATTGTATTTCTTTTATTTCTATACAAACATATACAATAAAAAATATACTTTTGATGAATAAAATATAATAAAAAATAATAGTTGTAATAAAAACATAATGAATTTCATCTCTTATGACTATTTTCAACTAGTAATAAAAAATCCTATACTTTTCTATAGATAATAAATAGAAATAATAAAAATAGATATAATAAATAGTATAATAAATAGGATAGAATATTAGTAATGATTTCTTTTTAGCTATTATAGATATTAAAAATAAAACAAAAAATAAAAAAAATAATAATAATAGTAAAATAGTATAGCTAACCACCTTTTAATTTTGTAAATGATTCTTACATAATGAATAGCATTTCAATATAATAGAATATAATAATAAAATTCTATTACTTTGGCTATTATAAACATTTTAAAAATACAAATAAAAATTATAGCCATTTTATTTTCTATTATTTTTGTAAGTGATTTTCTACAGAATAAATAGAGTTTAGAAATAATAAAAAATAAAATTTTACTACTTTAGCTATTATAAAAATCCCAAAAATATAAATGAAACTCTAATTAATAGCTACCCCTTTTCTTATTATTTTTGTAAATAATTTTCTACATAGATAAATAGAGTTTAAGAAATAAAAATAATAATAATAAAAAATATAATAATAGTAATAAGAATATAATAATAATAATAATAACAATAATAATAATAATAATAATAAATAAATGCATCTTCATAATAGAAATAATAATGGAAGATATTACATAATAGACTTTGTGCATTTTAGAAATGAATAAACATGCTCACATAAGGAGTGTAGAGCCACGTAAGAATATTTGCACACGTGATATAACATTTAGAATGATTAGTCAAGACGAGAACATCTTGACGTAAGATGATTAAGGCTTTAATAGCAATACAAGAAGATATGTCGAGACAAGAACATCTTGACGCTTAATGAAGAATAACAAGATACGTTGAGACAAGAACATCTTGACGAGAGATGAATAAGGCTTTGATAGCAACATGAAGGAACATGTCGAGACAAGAACATCTTGACACTTGATGAAGAATAACCAGAGCTATGATACTAACATGGAGATGTATGTCGACTCTGAAGAAGAAGAACATTACGATGTCCTAGATAGGTGACATCTTAATGACTCGCTGCCATGAGCAAGTAACTCATGATTGAATACGCTCACACAAGGGGTGTAGGGCAACATAGTAATTTTGCACAAGTAATGCAACACGTAGAATGATTAGTTGAGACAAGAACATCTCGACGCTCGCTGAAGAATGACCAAAGCTACGACATCAGCATGGAGAGATATGTCGACTTTGAAGAAGAAGAACATTACGATGTCCGAGCGAAGTGACATCTTAATGACTCGGTGTCATGAACAAGTAATTCATGACCATTTGAGCTAGCAAGACTGAACTCATCCGTCGATGGGTTTGTCTCCTGGTTCATCTCCCGAGACTGTGAGATTGAATCGGTCTGTAGGTAGATTCATCCACAAAACAGTGAATGTGAACCGTTCTGTAGGTAGGTTCCTTCACTAACACATGCCTCAATGTTGAACTGGCTCAGCGCTTCAGGTTTGACATTGTGTGCAATTGTGTTTCCTAGGTTCATGAATCGGCTTAGTGCTTCGAATTCATGATCTAGAAGATCGGTGAGAAGAAACACGTGGGCCATATCCACCCTTTTCCTGATTCACCAACCTCAAGATCAACCGGCTCAGCGCTTCGAGTTGTATTTTGTGTGATTGGTTGTTGACTAGTTAAGATTGAACCGATCTGTTTGTAGGTTTATCTTCTAGATCAACGGAGGTCGAGTCGTTCTGTATGTAGACTCACCTCAAGCCCCCTATGAAGAGATTAACCTGGTCTGTAGGTAAGGTTACATCTCGAGGTGGCATGGACTGAACCGATCTGTTTGTAGGTTCGTCCTCCATAGGACAAAACCGATCTGTTTGTAGGTTTGTCTTCCATAGATTGAACCGATCTGTTTGTAGGTTCATCTTTCGTAGACCCCTTTTTATGAAATTAGACGACCACTTGACCATCTTTTAACTATACTATTTGCTTCTCTCTTTCAAAGATCCAGAGGTGCCTCGAGGTTAGTAGCCCAGGGTAATTAACGGTGGGGGCTTGCGCCCACCGGAATCTACAAGAACTCACAATCACTAAAAACCCCCTGAATGTGCATCCAAATATCTCTAAACGGCAGAATCGGCCGACACCCAGCAGATGCACGCTCGGGAGGGATCTCCGTGTCCTTCTTCCGCAACCCATCGCCCAGCGGCGGTGCGGAGCGCGCGAAAAAGGGTCGCACAGGATCTGGCACGCCCAGTGGGACTATCAAAATAAACTCAGGGAATATAAGATTTGGATGCACGCTCGGGAGGGATCTCCGTGTCCTTCTTCCGCATCCCATCGCCCAGCGGCGGTGCGGAGCGCGCGAAAAAGGGTCGCACAGGATCTGGCACGCCCAGTGGGACTATCAAAATAAACTCAGGGAATATAAGATTTGGATGCACGCTCGGGAGGGATCTCCGTGTCCTTCTTCCGCATCCCATCGCCCAGCGGCGGTGCGGAGCGCGCGAAAAAGGGTCGCACAGGATCTGGCACGCCCAGTGGGACCTAGATTCTCCTCTTATCTCTGAAAGAGAGAGGCAAATAGAATAGTTAAGAGATACAAGTGGTCTTCTATGTGCTAAAATGACTAATAATTTTCAAGTATTTTTTTGTTTTTGCAGGAAATGGCATTCTTTGGAAACTTCAACCTCGCTCCCTACACCGTCACTCCTGCACAGAGCCCAGAGGGCAAGCTCTTCATGTTCTTCGGGACTATCCCGCAAGAACTCACCATCTACGGCCCAGCTCCAGTGGCCACGATCACTCCCGCAACCGTCCGGATCTCCATCCCGGACGAGGAGGAGGACTCGATCACCCTGACTCCCAAGGGCATCTCCAATAACGTCATGGCCTCTCCTACTACCTCCCCAAAGAGGAGAAGGCGACCGTCCAAGAGGACAGCCCCAACGGCCGCAGCCCAGACTACCCGCAACTCTCAAGCGTCCAGGAAGAGGGCCCTGGATGCATACCAAAATCAGCTGGTGGCTAGGCCAGCTATCCCAGTCTCCAATAAATTCTCGGCTCTCCGAATAGTGGCCAAGAACTCGGCCACAGGCCAACTCCGCCAGGCATGGGAGGTGCCTAAGCCCACACCTCGCCCAACTCAAAGGCCTCAGCGCCGCCAGGACAAGTCTCAAACCCCTGCAGAAGCCATCTACAAGGCTCACAGGGCCCTCAAGCAGAGGAAGAGCGTCAAGAACGCTAGGTCGAGACGATACGTCTCCCGCCCCAACCAATCTCAAGGCATGGCTCAGCCGCAAGCCATTGCCTCCACTCCGAACCCAAGGAGGTTTACATCAAAGGCAACACCTAGCACCCGGCAGGTGTGGGTCCCAAAGGGTTCCCAGCCAATAAAACCCCAGTCTCAAGCCCAGCCCAGTAAAGCCGGCAAGCCTAACGCTCCGCCCGAGAGCGTGTTCAGCCGTCTAGGTCAGAAGAGTGTATTCAGCCGATTAGGCTCGAGAATACCACTCAACAACTTAAAAATAACTGCCCCTGACCAAGCAAAGAAGAAGAGAAGAACCGCTCGCTATGAAGAGCACTTCTCAGTCAACACCATCAGTATAAGCTACGATACTGATCCAGATACTGATGGAGAGGTGAACATGGTCCAGGACGACCAGTCCCCGCCTAATCAAGCTCACGTCACCAATACCAATAAAAATAATGGTAGAAAAGGGAGACCCCCCAAGAGAGTCAACCCCGAAGACAACAGTAGGGAAGGGGAAGACCACAACGAAAACCCTGACTTCTTCGATAATGAAGATGACGTTGAAACACGTCCCGAAGTGCCTATCGATGAAATTGAAATACTAAAAGGCCACATCGAGGCACGGGATGAAGAGCTGATTAGGCAACGAGAACTAATCGCTACCATGCTAAAGCAAAACGAAGAACTGATTAAGGCGGTTAAGTCATTGCAAGAATCACAAGATGCCAATTTCAAAGCTGGTAGCTCCCGTCAAGAAGGGGTCCACAGTACCAAAAGCAATCATAAGGGAAAACAACCCGTCGATTCTAAACCCCATCCACACAGAACGATAGAAGTGGAGGCTGAACCAACGGGAATATCCCGGAAAGAGATTCAAGCCATGATTGCCCAGCAAATGCAAATAGCTGGAGGTGGATACGCTATCCCTCCCGTTAAAAACTGTGGACATCCATACCCTGCCATATATGATTTAGAAGAATATCCTAAAGGGTATGTGATCCCCCGTTTCAGGACCTTCTCAGGGGAAGGCAATAAAGACCTAAACCCCGAACAACACCTGGCCCATTTTGTAGCCTCGTGCGGCAACACGGGCGGCAATGATGCACTGTTGTTAAGACAATTCCCTCAGAGCCTAGTGGGAACCGCTTTCCAATGGTACTATTCGCTGGAAAACAACAGCATCAGAACCTGGGACGAGATGGCAGACTCGTTCAGGGCACGATTTGTCATGGTGTCTGACAAAATAAACATAGCCGATCTGGCAAGCACTAAACCCAAGAAAGGGGAGTCAATGACAGATTTTATCAATAGATGGCGGAACCTCAGCATCAAATGCGACCGCACATTGACCGAAGATGAAGCCGTCAACTTAATCATGAAAAACATTGACGGGTGGATGGGCATGCTTCTTGGTGTGACAAAGGTCAACACATTCAAAGACTTGCTCAGATCGGTATCCAACATGGAAAGGATGTCACCGCACACCGTGCCAAACTTTATGAATAATAGGCCGCAACGAGGGGCCCGAGCTGAAACCAAAGTGGCATTCACCTCGCTAAAAGACAAGATGGTTGTCAACGCAGACACCCAAGGCGGCAGCAGTAGCACAAATGGCAACAATTACAATAAGGGACCCAGGCCCAATCCAGGAGGGAATTCACGGAGTTTTGAATCCCTTAAACAAAAGAAATCTAAACCGTACTCCTTCAGAAAAGATAAAGTTGCCCAAATCTTCAGGGGAGCACTGAAGAATGGTCTAACCCTGCCGGCCAGTAAACGTCCGGAAGATGCCGATAAATCGGACGAACCCAACTTTTGCCCATACCACAGAATAATAGGGCACTCAATTGAAGATTGCTGGGTCTTCAAAGATTGGGTCGAGAAGGCGTATAAAAATGGTGAAATTACTTTACCAAAAGGGTTCTTGCAAAGCCCATCAGCCCATGAGCAGGCCAACACGATCTCTCATGAGGAAGAGAAAGTCCCGGGCCAGTCATGCGAAGACCAGGAAGAACAATGGACTACGCACCTATCGAAGAAATCGATTAAAATGCTTAAAGCCCTTAAGAAAGAACCTGACATGAGATGGAAGGACGACATCACACCAGTGGTCCCACCAAAACCCAGGGTATATTATAAGGTGGACCAGAGCCAAGATCAGGTTCTTAAGAAGAAAAAGAAGCATAGAAGCAACAAGTCCAGAAAGAATAAAATTGAAGAATGCGAGCAGGGCAGTCCCGAGGCGATTACCCTTCAACACTTCATCTCCAAAGAAGACTGGGAGAAGTTAACCCTAGGCCAAAAGAAAGAAGATGTAAATGAAGAAATAAATAAAGAAGAAAGCGAAGAGATCTGGGGTGCTTCGTGCAATATGGTATATTCTTCTCACGACGAAGATATGCCAACATTAGAGGAGATGTTCTTCCCGAATGACGAAGGGGAAGCAAGCACCTCTGGGACCAAGAACGAAGAGTGCAAAGCCGTGCTCCGGTCTGGGACTTATATACCCGAGAGACAGGCTCCCAAGGATTCCGATAAAGGAAAAGATAAGGCCCTGAATAAAGGTAAAGAGGTCGAGAATCCAAGCAAGAACCCAGAAAGGACCCGGTCGACGGGCGAAGAATATAATGTGTTGGCACATCTGCGTAAGATTCCAGCGCTATTAAGCATATTTGACGCGTTGATGATGTCACAAGACCTAAGGGAGGTACTAATCCAGGCCTTGCAAGATCCCGAGAAGTACAAGTCATACTTTGTCGAGCAAAATATGCAAGAAGCCCTATTCACCGCCAAACGGGCCGCCTGTATAAATTTCACAGATGATGACCTCCTGATAGGCACCGTCGACCACAACCGCCCATTGTACATCACTGGAAATTGTGGAGGGCAAAAGATTGGCCGCATCTTGGTCGACGCAGGGTCTTCGATCAATATTATGCCGCTCAAAACCCTAAAGACCATCACCTTAGATGTGAAGAACCTATCTGATGAAAAGGTGATTATTCATGGCTTCAATCAAAACTCCCAAAAGGCCCTGGGAGCTATAACTCTGAACCTGCAATGCGGAAGCCTAAGAGCGCCTACTAAATTCTATGTCATTGACGCTGAAACCTCTTATCGGGCGTTGCTGGGTCGCCCGTGGCTTCACAGCAATCAGGTCATACCCTCTACTCTGCACCAATGCCTGAAATATATTGAGAATGGTAAGCAAAAGAGAATTGACGGAGATGTCAAGCCATTCGGGGTGCATGAGATTAAGTTCAATGACGCCCAATATTTTCTGCCTAAATCCGCCGTGGCGCCGAGCCGGCCAATGACAAAAGCAGGTCAGAAACCCTTCAGCAAAGGCCCTAAATTTGATACCTCATCTGGAGAAGAAGAAGAGGTTAAATTCAATATCAAACCCCGAGGTGCTCGAGCCCAAAGACCCGGAAGAAAGTCGGGTGAAGAAGCAACCTTCCGCTTCAAACAGGTGGCTGCGTATAAGGCCCAAATAAAGCCGAGCGAAATCAAGTCAAGTGATTCTGAAGAGGAGGTCATTTTCAATTTTAAGCCTGCCAACACCCCTCAAATTCAGATCATAGAGGCAACTTCGAGAGAAGACTCTGAAGATTCTGACGACTCGGGCGATACCACCTCGGGAGAAGAGTCTGGCCATGATCGTCAGCCCTGGGAAGAGGAATCTGACGAAGAGATCATCTATCACATCCTCAAAAAGCCATATAAAGGGCCCGAAACAGATAATGAAAGTGAGGAGTCATATATGATCAACACGGGACCCGGTAGCGGAAGGGATAACCCGGTTAGGCCGAGGCCTATAAATGAAGAACGCTCATGGCGGGAAAATTTCGAAGGTCGCGTCTGGAATGCGATTGACGAAATAAGGCACCAAGTTGAAAATAATAGAAGAGAGGTGTCTGAACAATGGGAAGTGATGCAGGACATCAAAACGCAACATAACGAGATCATGATAATGATTGAAAACCTGCAAACCGCAATTTATAACTCCGAGCTACTCAAGGAGGTGACGAGCGAACCCCGTTCCGGGACCCCTGAAAGACAAGCACCCGATAGCGGCAAACGGGTAATTGTAATAGTAGATGAATCAAAAGGGGAAGAAACGAAAGCTAAACAATCGACCGTCATGCAAACCCTCAAGGTCAAGAAGAGTAAACCATACTCTTTTCTAAAAAATAAAACAGCTCGGATATTTGAGCAGGCCTTAAAGAGTGGGTTAACACTTCCCGTCTGTAAAAGACCCGCAGACATGGAAAGAACCGGTGAAGGCGAATTCTGCCCCTATCATCGCATACTGGGCCATACAATTGAAGAATGTTGGGTATTCAAAGACCTAATAGAAGAAGGGCACAGAAACGGGACGATCCAACTCCCGAAGAGCTTTCAACAAGACCCAGCTCCGCATAACTTGAATAACAAGGGCAAAGGGGTGGCTTATACGATCTCGCACACTCCCGTACCTAGTAAACCTAAGGTTGCGAGACGTAAGCCGATCAAAGAAATCTACCGCTCTAACTCAGTCATGAACATTGAGATAGAAGAAGAGATGGCAGCGCTAGAGATTACTGTGGTTCCCGAAAGGCATTTTAAAGACCTCATGCCAAGGGAAGTGAACCATATACAAACCCTGAAGACCTTTGTTGTGCCGGCAAAGGTAGAGCGCATCAAAGGGAGAACTATCATCCACAAGGCTATAATTTTCTATCAGAGCGATTCAACCCAGTCTCTGAAGAACCCTGATCGCAACACTTGGAAAAAGTGGGTGATAGAACAAGAATCGGAGAATGCAACGAGCGATGACGCTGCATCTCATCCCTTTGGAAAGGAGCTATATAAATTGGCGAAAAGGGCAAGATGTCTGAGAGACATATCCAAGGCCGAGGCCAAGCGCTTTGATGAACTCTGGAATGGCGGCCAGAATAAAGTCCTGGGCCTGGATGGTAAAATAAAATACACCCGGGGATTAGGGTACAACTGCGATGACGCAGCATGCTTCGAGGGGTCTCTCAACGAATACCATATGAAAGAAAGCTGTTGCATGACTTCTGTTGAAATGCCGGATAATGAAACAGAAGAGGACAATACCCCGGTCCTGAAAAATGCTTTGAAACAGCTGGAAAAGGAACCTAACACGGTCGATGAGTTAGCTGAAATCAATTTGGGGACGGAAGAAGACCCACGACCAACTTTTATAAGCGCGTCGTTGCCGGAAGAGGTGGCTGACAGGTTGAAGACATTCCTTAGAAGCTATATGGACTGCTTCGCTTGGAGTTATAAAGAAATGCCTGGATTAGATCCCAATGTAGCGGTCCATTACTTAAAAATTGATCCAACCTTCAAGCCGATTAAACAAGCACCGAGGCGAATGAGAATAGAACTCGAAGAGAAGGTCGTGGAGGAGACAAAGAAACTCATCGACGCCGGCTTTATACGGGAAGAAGAGACGCCAGAATGGGTGGCTAGCATTGTCCCGGTTAAAAAGAAAAATGGGCAAATCCGCATTTGCGTAGACTTTCGGGACTTAAATAAGGCGTGCCCTAAAGATGATTTTCCGCTCCCCGTAACCGAAATCATAATTGACCATACATCCTCTTATGAAGTCTTCTCCTTCATGGACGGTTATGCGGGTTATAATCAAATCAAAATGGCGCCAGAAGATGAGAGGCATACGGCCTTCCGCACGCCGATTGGCATATATTGTTACAAAGTCATGCCGTTTGGGCTGAAAAACGCGGGTGCCACCTACCAACGGGCGATGACAAAGATATTCAACGATCTGATCCACAAGATAGTAGAATGCTATGTGGACGACCTAGTCATCAAGGCCATGTCATATGAAGAACACTTCCAATATCTTGAGGTCGTTTTCAACCGCCTGAGAGAACATGCGCTCAAATTAAACCCGTTGAAATGCGCATTCATGGTATCTTCTGGTAAATTTCTAGGGTTTGTAGTACGCCATAGGGGAATTGAGATAGACCCGGGCAAAATCAAAGCAATAACTGAACTATCCCCGCCGAAGAATTTAAAACAATTGCGATCTTTGCAAGGGCAATTGGCGTACATCAGGCGGTTCATAGCCAACCTATCGGGTAAAATCCAACCCTTCACCCGGCTAACTAAGAAGAATATCCCGTTTAAGTGGGATGGCGAGTGCCAGCGAGCCTTTGAAGAAATCAAGGCATATCTACTCAACCCTCCAGTATTGGCGGCGCCCATACCCGGGAAGGAACTTATCCTATATACGACTGCCCTAGATGGATCCTTGGGAGCCCTATTGGCCCAAGAAAACCAGGATGGTAACCAAAATGCGCTATATTACTTAAGTCGCATGATGGTAGGAGCAGAATATGGGTATTCACCGATTGAGATGCATTGTCTAGCCCTAATCTTCGCGGTAAAGAAGTTGAGGCACTACATGCTAGCCCACAAAATCATTTTAATATCCAAGGTGGACCCTCTTAAGTATCTGATGACTCGGCCAATGTTGACGGGGAGGCTGGCCAAGTGGGCTATCATTCTCACCGAGTTCGACATCACCTATACACCGCAAAAGGCGATAAAGGGGCAGGCGCTAGCAGATTTCCTGGCTGCACATCCGATTCAAGATGACTCCCCATTAAAATGTGACTTCCCTGATGAGGAAACCCTACATGTTGAAGAAGGAAGTCCCATATGGGAGATGTACTTTGATGGTGCTTCTTCAATCAAGCCGATCGCGGGCCCGGGAGTCCCAACTGTGCGGGCTGGCGCAGGACTAGTCTTCGTAACCCCGGAAGGCGGGATAATACGACATTCTCTGGCTTTAACCGAGCCATGCACAAATAATGAAGCAGAGTATGAGGCGCTTATCGCCGGACTAGAGCTATCACTGGAGCTAGAGATCAAGGCTGTGCGCATCTTTGGGGATTCACAGTTGATTATAAATCAAATAATTGGCGAATACAAGGTCTTGAAGCCGGAACTAATACAATATCACCAGAAGGCCATGGAACTAATGAAGAAAATCCCATATGTGTCCATTGAGAAGGTCACGAGGGCCGTGAATGGTGAAGCAGATGCGTTGGCCAAACTCGCCAAGGAGCTGGGTGAACCAACAGAGCCGGAAATCCATATCGTCGTCCGCAATAGGAGGCCATTATCATTGTGTCAGACGATAGATAATGCGAATAATGAAAATACTGGGCCAGAAAAGATAGAATGCCAAGAAACAATGATAACTGAAGAAGATGATGATTGGAGACAGCCGTTCATCGAATATTTCCGGCATGGCACCCTCCCCAAAGACAAAAGAATCGCTGATCAACTAAGAAAACGGGTACTACGATATGCGTATGTGGGCAACACGTTATACCGTAGGTCTTATGATCAGTTGTGGCTAAGATGCGTATCAGGACCTGAAGCCGGGCAGGTGATGAAAGAAGTTCATTCCGGACTATGCGAAGCACATCAGTCTGGGCCAAAGATGAAACTAAAAATCAAGCGAATGGGATATTATTGGCCCACAATGGTGGCTGATTGTGAAGAGCATGCAAAGAAGTGCCGCATGTGCCAAATACACGGCCCTTTTATACATCAAGCGCCAAACCTGTTGCACCCCACGGTAGCATCCTGGCCATTTAATATGTGGGGCACAGATATAGTGGGACCCATAGACCCTCCAACGTCGAGAGGTCACCGGTTCATCCTGGCGGCGACAGATTACTTTACGAAATGGGCCGAAGCCGTTCCACTCAAAGAAGTTAAAGCGTCTGATGTGGTTAAGTTCTTCAAGACGCACATCCTTTACCGATTTGGTACACCACAACGAATAATATCCGATAATGGAACGGCCTTCAAGAGCTCCAAAGTCTATGCCCTGGCGGAGCAATTTAATATTGATTGGAGATTCTCGTCCATTTATAACCCGAGAGCCAACGGCCTGGCCGAAGCCTTTAACAAAACCCTAATAAATATCATGAAGAAGACCGTAGACGGCAACCAACGAGACTGGGATAACCGTCTACAGGAGGCATTATGGGCTTATCGGACCACGTACCGAACGCCTACGCAAGCTACCCCATATTCTCTGGCTTTTGGGGTTGAAGCCGTCCTCCCTCTTGAGGTGGAACTACCGTCATTGCGGGTGGCTATGCAAAATGATATGACCATGGACGAATGCCAACAACTTAGACTGGACGAGTTGGATGCCATGGACGAGAAGAGACTGATAGCCCAGCAGAACCTTGAAATATATCAGGCAAAAATGGCAAGGGCATATGATAAGATGGCGCGAGTCAGGGCATTTCAACAAGGGGAGCTTGTTCTTGTCCTCAAGAGGCCGATCATTGGCCGGCACATCGGCCCGAAATTCTCTCCGAATTGGGAAGGGCCATATGTAATTGAGAAGGTATACGGGGGCGGCGCATACCAACTCATAGACCATGAAGGTGAAAGGCCCATGCCACCGATTAATGGGCGATATCTGAAGAAATACTACACATAGCCCGGAGCGGGGCCAACCGAGTAGTATCTATTGTAAATAAATAAGGAGGGAATAAGTGTTCGCTTACACACACGTACACGAAACACAAACCCATGTCTAACCTCCACTTTTGCATAAAAATCCAAAAAACCCTACTTGTGCATCTGTAAATAGAATGCATCCAAAAATCCAAAACCACACAAACACGTATAGCCCTATAAAAAATAAAAAATATATAGAATAAGAGAATTCAAAGCCGAAACCACGCGAGAATGTAAGGCGAGAGCCTTGGTGTTTGGGCTCATAATACAAATACCACTGGGTTTGTCCATTTGATACAGAATAAACACAAAAATGGGCAGGGTTTGCAGTTTGTCCCTCAAACTATCTGTTGCCCAATGACGAAAGTTGCTCATATTGGTCGCCCGCGGCGCGAGCCAAGGGATAGGTCGAGCAAATTGGTGGCTAGTAAATAGTCGCTTCCGAGGGCATATAAATAAATAACTCTCGTACTATTAGTAACATGTATCACTAATAACAAAAATCTGCTCTCTTCTAATAAAATAAAGGGATATCTAAGTAAAACAATAAAAACCTATTTTCCTTACTCATTGATAAAAAAAAAAAAAAAAAAAAAAAAAAATATATATATATATATATATATAATAAAATCTTTCCAATAAGGGGTTGCCACCTTTGTCCCCGACACCATGAGTGTTATACAAAGCCAGGTTGGGTGCATTCATCCGTAAAAGCACCACACGCCCGAAGAAATGGTGTGTCATAATCCCACGACATATCATGGAGGGGTCAGATCAAGGGTTTACGCTTGTACCCGACATCTCATGTTAAACAAAGCGGCTCGCTTAAAGAAGTGACTCAGGTCATGGAGAGCGGACCTACCCGATGAAAGCCTGTCTCGCAGGGATGCGTGATGGATGTTTGAGGGTAGCTAAAATATAAAAAACCAGGTTGGGTACATTCATTCGCAAAAGTACCACACGCCCAAGGAGGTGATCTGTTTCTAATCCCAAAATAGGTCATGGAGGGGTCAGATTAAGGGTTTATGCTTTGCCCGACATTCGGTGTCAAATAAAGTAATTCGCTTAAAGAAGTGACTCAGGTCATGGAGAGCGGACCTACCTGATGAAAGCCTGTCTCGCAGGGATGCATGATGGATGTTTGAGGGTAGTACCCCCACAAAACAAACTGAGTGGAGATGAGTGAACGTGAGTTTCCACTTCTGCACGCAACGATGCACAAATGAGGGGAGAGTGGGTGAGCTTCCACAAATAAATGTCAATTAAATATACAAGGAGCATCCACAAAATGGTGTTATCAATTGCATCCATAATCCAATTGATACTGGTAAGTTTATCCATCAGTAATAAAGGGATAAACGGGTTTATTCTGTACCCGGCCTAGAGGTCAATACAGACAGGTTCGGTATCCGTAAAATACCACGGTTACTTCAGTTCTGTATTGTAATAAATAAAGAGAAGCTATGTATAGAATAAGTGCAATAGGGTGCTGTAAAGCTTTCCCTTTTTCTATTTTTGTACTTAGATGCTATGTGAAAATAAAAGCAGCTGTATTAGGCACTTTTACAACTAAGATTGAGAGTGTAAAAATGTAAAGAGCTTATGAAAAATCTCCCATACTGCGAGAGAAGAGATGAGAAAATAGCGAAGCAGGCGATCAGCATCCCTAACAGTGAAAGAAAAGAGAAAAGAAAGTGAAATAAGGTAGCCGAGAGATGCTATCTTTATCTATCCCCATAGTGGCTGAAGCAGGTAGGTCAGCAGGAGGCTGAGTACATGCACCATTATCCCACGAGCGAGAGGCTGAGAGGACAGGCCCCACCATGTTGCGCTCATGAGAAGAATCTGATTAAAGGAAAATCTATCGAAGTCTAGCCTGAACCCTAAGAAGGAGAGAGGTGTGTCGAATATGTGCACCAAAGCAGGCCCTTCAAATTGCCAAATTCTTCAGGACCCGCTTTGGTGGGTGGCTCTTTGTTTACCCCTGAAAGGTTGAAGGAAGAAATACAAGAGAGAAAGCCAAGATCAAACCCTATGAGCTGAAGCAGTACAATCCCTGTACTACATGGAATAGTATCAATGCCAAGCCAGTATTTTGATACAACCAATCATGAGAAATCCCAATGTGATTTTTGCTTTCAAGGCTGACCTGGTGCCAAAGCTGTGAGCAACCACCTAACCATGCTTTAATTTGTGTCAATTGCTGATAAGTAGTCAGCTCTATGACCAAATTACCCTCATGTTAAGGGATTGAAAGTCAATTTCACAAGACTGATCAGGTGCCAAAGCTGGGAGCAACCACCTGATCAAGTCTAGATTTGTATTAATTGCTGATAAGTAGTCAGCACTTGATCAAATCAAACCCTAATGAATATCAATATAAGTCTAATTGGTATTTAGTTAGGGTGGTTTTTGCAAGGAGAATTTATTTGGCAGAGACACTGAGCTACAACTGATAAATAGGGATTTTATAAGAATAAAACAGGGTTTTATTGATCATGGAATTTTTAGCACAAGCAGACAGGGGTAAAAATGGAATATGAAAATACAGAGATAATAATCATGATTTTAGAGAATTTTGGTGAAAATTTTATGATTTTTGGATGAAGGGATCTATTAAAATTAATTGGAGAAAGAAAATCAGATAAATCCAAAGGTCAGGATTTGATCAAGGGCTTTTATGGGTGTAACTTGGAGCTGAAGAACTATCTGTGTGCAAATGGGAGATGCTAAGCACATAAGGGATAAGTTGGCGCTGGAGGTGTTTTTAAAAAGGAGCAAACATTTGCATGAGCCCAGCGCACTTTATTTGTATCTCATTAAACCCGACAAGTGGGGCCTGTTCATGTGCGCCGAGTTCACCCAAAAGCGGCCGCTTCCCATCTCTTACTCTTTCGCTGCTGCTGGGACCCACAGGGCAGAACTCTCTTCCTTTCTTCTCTGCCGCGATTTCTTCTTCTTTAACTCGATTTTTCAACAGAAGAAACGATTGAAAATGGAAATTGCTCAATCGGTGACGAAAATTTGTGAACTTTATATCGTTGGAAAGCCCTTGATGGAGAGAATGTGATGAAGCAACTCTCATCCTATTTGGTACATCACACGTCACTCGCATCCAAAGTGAAATTAGTTCGGCCAAAATACAATTGAAGCTGTCTGAGGCTCAATTACCCTACTTGATGATTCAGGGAGTACCTCTGGACCTCCACGACGCTGCCTAAACCCTAAACTTGAGCTCTAGTACCTCTAAGCTTGAGAACCACCAACTTGCCAATCGGCAATGGAGAGAAGTGTTTAAAACCAGTGCCAGAGTGTGTAAATGGCCAAGGAAATGAATTGTACCTATTTCTGGGACCAATGTGATGTTAATAGGGCTTTCAATTAGAAGAATTGATCAAAAGACAAGTATAGCTAATTCAAGTGCTTAAATCGGGCTTAAAATGGAAACATGAGTTTGGGATGCCTAATTGGTTCCTTCTATCATCTGAACCTACTAAGGAGAGTACTGAGGCAGTGTGGGAGTATCCAGAAGCTTCTGGAAGAGTCCAGAAAGAGGGAATTGTGTAAATGGCAGTTGAGTGGCATTGTTGTAATTTTAAACAAAAGCCTAACAGAATAAAACTACCATCATTTCAGTTGTTGTGAATCAGCAACTGCCTCAGCATTGTTCAGTGGACCATAAGGTGCATCAAGAGAGTGATTAAACTGGAAATCAAAAGACCAAGTGCAGATGGGCTAAAAGGAGATGAAGTTGGCAGAAAACAGAAAAAATATCAATTGCCAAGCTGGCAATCCAGACTTCAAAGCACTCCCCTCAACAAACACGACTGAGATCAGTCCTGGCCATTGGATTAGTGAAGGAGAGGTTGAGATTGTGCCATGTCAGTGATCTGTGGGAGGGAAAAAGCACAAACTGTGCTAAGAGAAAGCACAACTGATCAGTTAAAACCCAAACTGACCCCTATATAAGCCCTAGCAACTGAGAAGTGGGGAGAGGGAGCCATTATATACCCTGAGTAGATCCAGTAGCTAAGGCAATCCCATTTTTGAAGAGGCATTCATGTACATACTACCCTCATCAGCAGAAACCTCACTCATGCTAATTGATCTCGGTCAAGAACTTGAGAACTTAGCAAAAACAGTAGAATCCTAGCTAATTGGTCCCAATTGAGGAAAGGTGGAGGCTATGATCAAGATTCAAGAAGATTCAAGAAGAAATGGTGATTGATCAATTGATAGTAGATTCAATTGAATCTCTCAATTAGATCATACCAATCCTCCTTCCACAGGCTTCATCAATTGTGTATACATTCTAAGGTTTGGTAATTTTGTAAGAAAAGATGAAGCTTTCCCTCCTTTATTTGAATTTTTTTTTATTTTCTGTTAAAACTTTCCTTTTTAATCCCTTGACTATTTCTTTGAAGTTTCTTTTGAAGATTTTTTTTAGCTTTAATTCATTCTTCTTGATTCACCTTTCATTTCGATTCTTCTACTGTTTTGTTTCAATTAGCCTAAATTGAGTATCAGCAATAAAAGGGAAGAAATAGCTTAACAAAAGGTTAGTAGTAGAGCAAATATATTGCCTCCTAACCCTCATCTATAGCTGGTCGAAGACTAAAGTCTCCCAGTTCCAATTAGTGATCTGATCAGATTGCAATTAGAGCATAATTTGGAAATCCACAAAGAAAATTGCTGTTAAACCGAGAAATGTGATATCCAACACTGGTAGTCCATACAAATTGATGCTTGAGCCTCGTGATATGATAGTTAGCACTAGGATTATAAGAATCGATGAAGAATTAGCTCAGGTAAGCATTCAAACATGAAGAAGTAAGAGCCAAGAACTCCTCGGTACCGAATTGGTACTAAACAGCAAAACGGTACAGGCTCAGCCGATTACCCACCGCATGGATGTGCTCAACAAAGGTATTACTGTATTCACCTTGCTCCGGCGACGCTAGTGACATTGGCTGATCTCCGATCACCAAACCCGATCGACGGGAAGCCACCTCCGCGCGAATCTTGAAGTACCAACAAGTCGGGAAGGCTAAGGAGTTCCTCTGCGTAACTATTAAAGCACTCGCGAATCTTGAAGCTCGTCGATGCATGTGATCTATCAAGAGTTTAAGGGGTCAAAACAGGAAGAGGATCTGGGCCTTAAATTTATTGAATACACATCTCAATTGAATCCAACGGCCCAAGAGCATCTAAACATTTTAACTGAAATCTGCACTAATCTCAACATGATCCAACGGGTAGTATTAGATGCTGTATTTGATTGTGGCCCAGAGTAAGAGCCGGCCCAATTCAGAAAAAGTAAAAGGGAAAATAAACTGGGCCCAATTCGTATTAAAATAAGAAGATTAAAACTTGGCCCAGTCAATTAAGCCCATTAAGTTAATAACAGAATATTAAAATTAAATAGTAAATAAATGATTTGAAAATGCTCCTGAACTCCAAATTGACTCAAATTTGTTTCTAAAGTTTCCTTATTTTTCATACTATTTTTCTATACAATAATATTCTAGTTTTAAAAATATAATCATGATAAAACAATTTAAAAGCAAAAGACACTACCTATATTGATATATTTGACCTAGCTTTGACTTGTCATTTTAAATACTATAAAAATTCCAAAAATACAAATAAAAATTATAAATAATAACTAGATATATTTTAGTGATTTTTCAAGTGATTTTCCATGAAATAATAATGATGATAGTAATATACTATAATAAATAGTGAGATTAGCTATATTCTTTGATAAAAAAAATATATAATAATAATAATAGATATTATATTGATATTTTCTGTAAAAAGAATAATAAAAATAAATAGCACAAAATATATAAAAATATAATACCATGGTAATAAATAGTAAAATACATTTTCTTTTATAATAAAGAATGATAATATAGTTTTATAATATGAATTGTATTTCTTTTATTTCTATACAAACATATACAATAAAAAATATACTTTTGATGAATAAAATATAATAAAAAATAATAGTTGTAATAAAAACATAATGAATTTCATCTCTTATGACTATTTTCAACTAGTAATAAAAAATCCTATACTTTTCTATAGATAATAAATAGAAATAATAAAAATAGATATAATAAATAGTATAATAAATAGGATAGAATATTAGTAATGATTTCTTTTTAGCTATTATAGATATTAAAAATAAAACAAAAAATAAAAAAAATAATAATAATAGTAAAATAGTATAGCTAACCACCTTTTAATTTTGTAAATGATTCTTACATAATGAATAGCATTTCAATATAATAGAATATAATAATAAAATTCTATTACTTTGGCTATTATAAACATTTTAAAAATACAAATAAAAATTATAGCCATTTTATTTTCTATTATTTTTGTAAGTGATTTTCTACAGAATAAATAGAGTTTAGAAATAATAAAAAATAAAATTTTACTACTTTAGCTATTATAAAAATCCCAAAAATATAAATGAAACTCTAATTAATAGCTACCCCTTTTCTTATTATTTTTGTAAATAATTTTCTACATAGATAAATAGAGTTTAAGAAATAAAAATAATAATAATAAAAAATATAATAATAGTAATAAGAATATAATAATAATAATAATAACAATAATAATAATAATAATAATAAATAAATGCATCTTCATAATAGAAATAATAATGGAAGATATTACATAATAGACTTTGTGCATTTTAGAAATGAATAAACATGCTCACATAAGGAGTGTAGAGCCACGTAAGAATATTTGCACACGTGATATAACATTTAGAATGATTAGTCAAGACGAGAACATCTTGACGTAAGATGATTAAGGCTTTAATAGCAATACAAGAAGATATGTCGAGACAAGAACATCTTGACGCTTAATGAAGAATAACAAGATACGTTGAGACAAGAACATCTTGACGAGAGATGAATAAGGCTTTGATAGCAACATGAAGGAACATGTCGAGACAAGAACATCTTGACACTTGATGAAGAATAACCAGAGCTATGATACTAACATGGAGATGTATGTCGACTCTGAAGAAGAAGAACATTACGATGTCCTAGATAGGTGACATCTTAATGACTCGCTGCCATGAGCAAGTAACTCATGATTGAATACGCTCACACAAGGGGTGTAGGGCAACATAGTAATTTTGCACAAGTAATGCAACACGTAGAATGATTAGTTGAGACAAGAACATCTCGACGCTCGCTGAAGAATGACCAAAGCTACGACATCAGCATGGAGAGATATGTCGACTTTGAAGAAGAAGAACATTACGATGTCCGAGCGAAGTGACATCTTAATGACTCGGTGTCATGAACAAGTAATTCATGACCATTTGAGCTAGCAAGACTGAACTCATCCGTCGATGGGTTTGTCTCCTGGTTCATCTCCCGAGACTGTGAGATTGAATCGGTCTGTAGGTAGATTCATCCACAAAACAGTGAATGTGAACCGTTCTGTAGGTATGTTCCTTCACTAACACATGCCTCAATGTTGAACTGGCTCAGCGCTTCAGGTTTGACATTGTGTGCAATTGTGTTTCCTAGGTTCATGAATCGGCTTAGTGCTTCGAATTCATGATCTAGAAGATCGGTGAGAAGAAACACGTGGGCCATATCCACCCTTTTCCTGATTCACCAACCTCAAGATCAACCGGCTCAGCGCTTCGAGTTGTATTTTGTGTGATTGGTTGTTGACTAGTTAAGATTGAACCGATCTGTTTGTAGGTTTATCTTCTAGATCAACGGAGGTCGAGTCGTTCTGTATGTAGACTCACCTCAAGCCCCCTATGAAGAGATTAACCTGGTCTGTAGGTAAGGTTACATCTCGAGGTGGCATGGACTGAACCGATCTGTTTGTAGGTTCGTCCTCCATAGGACAAAACCGATCTGTTTGTAGGTTTGTCTTCCATAGATTGAACTGATCTGTTTGTAGGTTCATCTTTCGTAGACCCCTTTTTATGAAATTAGACGACCACTTGACCATCTTTTAACTATACTATTTGCTTCTCTCTTTCAAAGATCCAGAGGTGCCTCGAGGTTAGTAGCCCAGGGTAATTAACGGTGGGGGCTTGCGCCCACCGGAATCTACAAGAACTCACAATCACTAAAAACCCCCTGAATGTGCATCCAAATATCTCTAAACGGCAGAATCGGCCGACACCCAGCAGATGCACGCTCGGGAGGGATCTCCGTGTCCTTCTTCCGCAACCCATCGCCCAGCGGCGGTGCGGAGCGCGCGAAAAAGGGTCGCACAGGATCTGGCACGCCCAGTGGGACTATCAAAATAAACTCAGGGAATATAAGATTTGGATGCACGCTCGGGAGGGATCTCCGTGTCCTTCTTCCGCATCCCATCGCCCAGCGGCGGTGCGGAGCGCGCGAAAAAGGGTTGCACAGAACGTTCAACGATACTAATTTTGCGTAAAAATTAAGTTAGATGCATTAAAAAGCTGTTGAAAGAAGTTGTTTGATTTTTTTATTTTTGGCTGAATAAATACTCAAAATATTGTGAAAATTAATAAATTTACTCCTAATTATGCCAATTGTAAGATTGTCAAATTAACACTTCGATATTAATATCGTACGAGACTAATTTTTCGTAAAACATAAGTAAGATACATTACAAACAACTGTTTAACCAAGCTCTTTAAGATTTAAAACATTCATTGTCCATTACTACATATAATTTCATGAAAATTAATATAATTACTCCTAATTATACCTATTAGGAGAATATCCAATTAAAACTTCGATATGAATATTCTACGACACTAATTTTGCACAAAACATAAGTAAGATGCATTAAAAATAGCTGTTTAAACATGTTGATTGAGATTTTAAAATATTTTATCCGCATAACTGTATATAATTTCAGACAAATTCATATAATTACTCCTACTTATGCATATTATAATACTTTCGAATTAAAACATCGATATGAATATTCTATGACGCTTATTTGTCATAAAACATAAGTAAGATGCATTAAAAAGTGCTATTTAAACAAGTTGTTTGACTTTTTTTAAATTTTTGGCCGCATAAATACACATAATTTCATGAAAATTAATGTGAATACTCTTAATTATGCCTATTGTAAGATTGTCCAATTAATACTTCGATGTGAATATCCTACAACACTAATTTTTCATAAAACAGAAGTAAAATACATTAGAAACTACTGTTTAAACAAGTTATTTCAGTTTTTCAAAATTTTTGGCCGCATAACTACAAATAATTTCATGCAAATTAATATAATCACTTCTAATTATGTCTATTATAAGATTTTCTAATTAAAACTTCGATATGAACATTCTATGATGCTAATTTTGCACAAAACATAAGGATAATGTGTTAAAAACTGCTGTTTAAACAAATTGTTTGAGATTTTCAAAATTTTTGGCCGCCTAGCTACTCAAAATTTCATGAAAATTAATATAATTACTCCTAATTATGCCTATTATGAGGTTGTCTAATTAACACTTCGAAATGAATTTCCTACGATACTAATTTTTCATAAAACATAAGTAAGATATATTAGAAATTGGTGTTCAAACGAGTTATTTATGATTTTTAACATTTTTTTACCACATAACTACACATAATTTCATGAAAATTAATATAATTACTTCTAACTATGCCTATTAGAAGATAATCCAATTAACACATCGATATGAACGTTCAACGACAGTAATTTTGCGTAAAAATTAAGTAAGATGCATTAAAAGCTGTTTGAAGAAGTTGTTTGAATTTTTTTTCATTTTTGGCTGAATAAATACTGAAAATTTCATGAAAATTAATAAATTTACTTCTAATTATGCCTATGGTAAGATTATCCATTTAACACTTCGATATTAATATCCTACGAGACTAATTTTTCATAAAACATAAGTAAGATACATTACAAACAACTGTTTAACCAACTTGTTTAATATTTAAAACATTCATTGTCCATTACTATATATAATTTCATCAAAATTAATATAATTACTCCTAATTAGACCTATTAGGAGAATATCCAATTAAAACTTCGATATGAATATTCTACGACACTAATTTTGCACAAAACATAAGTAAGATGCATTAAAAATAGCTGTTTAAACATGTTGATTGAGCTTTTAAAATATTTTATCCGCATAACCGCATATAATTTCATGCAAATTAATATAATTACTCCTAATTATGCATATTATAATACTATCGAATTAAAACATCGATATGAATATTTTATGACGCATATTTCGCACAAAACAAAGTAAGATGCATTAAAAACTTCTATTTAAATAAGTTATTTCACTTTTTTAAAATTTTTGGCCGCATAAATATACATAATTTCATGAAAATTAATGTGATTACCTTTAATTATGCCTATTGTAAGATTGACCAATTAATACTTAGATATGAATATCCTACGACACTAATTTTCCATAAAACATAAGTAAAATACATTAGAAACTACTGTTTAAACAAGTTATTTCAGTTTTTCAAAATTTTTGGCCGCATAACTACATATAATTTCATACAAATTAATATAATCACTTCTAATTATGCCTATTATAAAATTTTCCAATTAAAACTTTGATATGAACATTCTACGATGCTAATTTTGCACAAAACATAAGCAATATGTGTTAAAAACTGCTGTTTAAACAAGTTGTTTGAGATTTTCAAAAATTTTGGCCGCCTAGCTACTCATAATTTCATGAAAATTAATATAATTACTCCTAATTATGCCTATTATGAGGTTGTCCAATTAACACTTCGAAATGAATATCCTACAATACTAATCTTTCATAAAACTTAAGTAAGATGTATTAGAAACTGCTGTTCAAACGAGTTATTTAATATTTTTAACATTGTTTGCCTCATAACTACACATAATTTCGTGAAAATTAATACAATTACTCCTAACTATGCCTATTAGAAGATTATCCAATTAACACATCGATATGAACGTACAACGACACTAATTTTGCATAAAAAATTAAGTAAGATGCATTAAAAATCTGATGAAAGAAGTTGTTTGATTTTTATTTAATTTTTGGTTAATAAATACGCAAAATATCATGAAAATTAATAAATTTATTCCTAATTATGCCTATTGTAAGATTATCCAATTAACACTTCGATATTAATATCCTACGAGACTAATTTTTCATAAAACATAAGTAAGATACATTACAAACTACTGTTTAACCAAGTTGTTTAAAATTTAAAATATTCATTATCCATTACTACATATAATTTCGTAAAAATTAATATAATTACTCCTAATTATACCTATTTGGGGAATATCCAATTAAACCTTCGATATGAATATTCTACGACAGTAATTTTGCACAAAACATAAGTAAGATGCATTAAAACAGCAGTTTAAACATGTTGATTGAGCTTTTAAAATATTTTATCCGCATAAGTGCATATAATTTCACACAAATTAATATAATTACTCCTAATTATGCATATTATAATACTATCGAATTAAAACATCGATATGAATATTCTATGATGCTTATTTTGCACAAAACATAAGTAAGATGCATTAAAAACTGCTATTTAAACAAGTTATTTGACTTTTTTAAAATTTTTGGCCGCATAAATACACATAATTTCATAAAAAATAATGTAATTACTCTTAAATATGCCTATTATAAGATTGTCTAATTAACACTTCGATATGAATATCCTACGACACTAATTTTTCATAAAACAGAAGTAAAATACATTAGAAACTACTGTTTAAACAAGTTATTTCAGATTTTTAAAATTTTTGGCCACATAACTACAAATAATTTCATGCAAATTAATATTATCACTCCTAATTATGTCTATTATAAGATTTTCCAATTAAAACTTCGATATTAACATTTTGTGATGCTAATTTTCCAAAAAAACATAAGGAATATATGTTAAAAACTGCTGTTTAAACAAGTTGTTTGAGATTTTCAAAATTTTTTGTCCGCCTAGCTACTCATAATTTCGTGAAAATTCATATAATTACTCCTAATTATGCCTATTATGAGGTTGTCCAATTAACACTTCGAAATGAATATCCTACGATACTAATTTTTCATAAAATATAAGTAAGATATATTAGAAACTGGTGTTCAAACGAGTTGTTTAAGATTTTTAACATTTTTTACCTCATAACTACACATAATTTCGTGAAAATTAATACAGTTACTCCTAACTATGCCTATTAGAAGATTATCCAATTAGCACGTCGATATGAACGTTCAACGACACTAATTTTGTGTAAAAATTAAGTAAGATGCATTAAAAAGCTGTTTAAAGAAGTTGTTTGATTTTTTTTTTATTTTTGGCTGAATAAATACTCAAAATATCATGAAAATTAATAAATTTACTCCTAATTATGCCAATTGTAAGATTGTCAAATTAACACTTCGATATTAATATCGTACGAGACTAATTTTTCGTAAAACATAAGTAAGATACATTACAAACAACTGTTTAACCAACTTGTTTAATATTTAAAACATTCATTGTCCATTAATACATATAATTTCATGAAAATTAAAATAATTACTCATAATTATACCTATTAGGAGATTATCCAATTAAAACATCGATATGAATATTCTACGACACTTATTTTGCACAAAACATAAGTAAGATGCATTAAAAACAGCAGTTTAAACATGTTGATTGAGATTTTAAAATATTTTTTCCGCATAACTGCATATTATTTCATGCAAATAAATATAATTACTCCTAATTATGCATATTATAATACTATCGAATGAAAACATCGATATGAATATTCTATGATGCACAAAACATAAGTAAGATGCACTAAAAGCTGCTATTTAAAGAAGTTGTTTGACTTTTTAAAAAATTTTGGCCGCATTAATACACATAATTTTGTGAAAATTAATGTAATTACTCTTAATTATGCCTATTATAATATTGTCTAATTAACACTTCGATATGAATATCCTACGACACTAATTTTTCATAAAACATAAGTAAAATACATTAGAAACTACTGTTTAAACAAGTTATTTCAGTTTTTCAAATTTTTTGACCGCATAACTACAAATAATTTCGTGCAAATTAATATAATCACTCCTAATTATGCCTATTATAAGATTTTCTAATTAAAACTTCGATATGAACATTCTATGATGCAAATTTTGCACAAAACATAAGGAATATGTGTTAAAAACTGCCGTTTAAACAAGTTGTTTGAGATTTTCAAAAATTTTGGCCGCCTCTCTACTCATAATTTCGTGAAAATTAATATAATTACTCATAATTATGCCTATTATGAGGTTGTCCAATTAACACTTCGAAATGAATATCCTACGATACTAATTTTTCATAAAACATAAGTAAGATATATTAGAAACTGCTGTTCAAACGAGTTGTTTAAGATTTTTAATATGTTTTACCTCATAACTACACATAATTTCGTGAAAATTAATAAAATTACTCCTAACTATGCCTATTAGAAGATTATCCAATTAACACATCGATATGAACGTTCAACGATACTAATTTTGCGTAAAAATTAAGTTAGATGCATTAAAAAGCTGTTGAAAGAAGTTGTTTGATTTTTTTATTTTTGGCTGAATAAATACTCAAAATATTGTGAAAATTAATAAATTTACTCCTAATTATGCCAATTGTAAGATTGTCAAATTAACACTTCGATATTAATATCGTACGAGACTAATTTTTCGTAAAACATAAGTAAGATACATTACAAACAGCTGTTTAACCAAGCTATTTAAGATTTAAAACATTCATTGTCCATTACTACATATAATTTCATGAAAATTAATATAATTACTCCTAATTATACCTATTAGGAGAATATCCAATTAAAACTTCGATATGAATATTCTACGACACTAATTTTGCACAAAACATAAGTAAGATGCATTAAAAATAGCTGTTTAAACATGTTGATTGAGATTTTAAAATATTTTATCCGCATAACTGTATATAATTTCAGACAAATTCATATAATTACTCCTACTTATGCATATTATAATACTTTCAAATTAAAACATCGATATGAATATTCTATGACGCTTATTTGTCATAAAACATAAGTAAGATGCATTAAAAAGTGCTATTTAAACAAGTTGTTTGACTTTTTTTAAATTTTTGGCCGCATAAATACACATAATTTCATGAAAATTAATGTGAATACTCTTAATTATGCCTATTGTAAGATTGTCCAATTAATACTTCGATGTGAATATCCTACAACACTAATTTTTCATAAAACAGAAGTAAAATACATTAGAAACTACTGTTTAAACAAGTTATTTCAGTTTTTCAAAATTTTTGGCCGCATAACTACAAATAATTTCATGCAAATTAATACAATCACTTCTAATTATGTCTATTATAAGATTTTCTAATTAAAACTTCGATATGAACATTCTATGATGCTAATTTTGCACAAAACATAAGGATAATGTGTTAAAAACTGCTGTTTAAACAAATTGTTTGAGATTTTCAAAATTTTTGGCCGCCTAGCTACTCAAAATTTCGTGAAAATTAATATAATTACTCCTAATTATGCCTATTATGAGGTTGTCTAATTAACACTTCGAAATGAATTTCCTACGATACTAATTTTTCATAAAACATAAGTAAGATATATTAGAAATTGGTGTTCAAACGAGTTATTTATGATTTTTAACATTTTTTTACCACATAACTACACATAATTTCATGAAAATTAATATAATTACTCCTAACTATGCCTATTAGAAGATAATCCAATTAACACATCGATATGAACGTTCAACGACAGTAATTTTGCGTAAAAATTAAGTAAGATGCATTAAAAGCTGTTTGAAGAAGTTGTTTGAATTTTTTTTCATTTTTGGCTGAATAAATACTGAAAATTTCATGAAAATTAATAAATTTACTTCTAATTATGCCAATGGTAAGATTATCCATTTAACACTTCGATATTAATATCCTACGAGACTAATTTTTCATAAAACATAAGTAAGATACATTACAAACAGCTGTTTAACCAACTTGTTTAATATTTAAAACATTCATTGTCCATTACTATATATAATTTCATCAAAATTAATATAATTACTCCTAATTATACCTATTAGGAGAATATCCAATTAAAACTTCGATATGAATATTCTACGACACTAATTTTGCACAAAACATAAGTAAGATGCATTAAAAATAGCTGTTTAAACATGTTGATTGAGCTTTTAAAATATTTTATCCGCATAACCGCATATAATTTCATGCAAATTAATATAATTACTCCTAATTATGCATATTATAATACTATCGAATTAAAACATCGATATGAATATTTTATGACGCATATTTCGCACAAAACAAAGTAAGATGCATTAAAAACTTCTATTTAAATAAGTTATTTCACTTTTTTAAAATTTTTGGCCGCATAAATATACATAATTTCATGAAAATTAATGTGATTACCTTTAATTATGCCTATTGTAAGATTGACCAATTAATACTTAGATATGAATATCCTACGACACTAATTTTCCATAAAACATAAGTAAAATACATTAGAAACTACTGTTTAAACAAGTTATTTCAGTTTTTCAAAATTTTTGGCCGCATAACTACATATAATTTCATACAAATTAATATAATCACTTCTAATTATGCCTATTATAAAATTTTCCAATTAAAACTTTGATATGAACATTATACGATGCTAATTTTGCACAAAACATAAGCAATATGTGTTAAAAACTGCTGTTTAAACAAGTTGTTTGAGATTTTCAAAAATTTTGGCCGCCTAGCTACTCATAATTTCATGAAAATTAATATAATTACTCCTAATTATGCCTATTATGAGGTTGTCCAATTAACACTTCGAAATGAATATCCTACAATACTAATCTTTCATAAAACTTAAGTAAGATGTATTAGAAACTGCTGTTCAAACGAGTTATTTAATATTTTTAACATTGTTTGCCTCATAACTACACATAATTTCGTGAAAATTAATACAATTACTCCTAACTATGCCTATTAGAAGATTATCCAATTAACACATCGATATGAACGTACAACGACACTAATTTTGCATAAAAAATTAAGTAAGATGCATTAAAAATCTGATGAAAGAAGTTGTTTGATTTTTATTTAATTTTTGGTTAATAAATACGCAAAATATCATGAAAATTAATAAATTTATTCCTAATTATGCCTATTGTAAGATTGTCCAATTAACACTTCGATATTAATATCCTACGAGACTAATTTTTCATAAAACATAAGTAAGATACATTACAAACTACTGTTTAACCAAGTTGTTTAAAATTTAAAATATTCATTATCCATTACTACATATAATTTCGTAAAAATTAATATAATTACTCCTAATTATACCTATTTGGGGAATATCCAATTAAACCTTCGATATGAATATTCTACGACAGTAATTTTGCACAAAACATAAGTAAGATGCATTAAAACAGCAGTTTAAACATGTTGATTGAGCTTTTAAAATATTTTATCCGCATAAGTGCATATAATTTCACACAAATTAATATAATTACTCCTAATTATGCATATTATAATACTATCGAATTAAAACATCGATATGAATATTCTATGATGCTTATTTTGCACAAAACATAAGTAAGATGCATTAAAAACTGCTATTTAAACAAGTTATTTGACTTTTTTAAAATTTTTGGCCGCATAAATACACATAATTTCATAAAAAATAATGTAATTACTCTTAAATATGCCTATTATAAGATTGTCTAATTAACACTTCGATATGAATATCCTACGACACTAATTTTTCATAAAACAGAAGTAAAATACATTAGAAACTACTGTTTAAACAAGTTATTTCAGATTTTTAAAATTTTTGGCCACATAACTACAAATAATTTCATGCAAATTAATATTATCACTCCTAATTATGTCTATTATAAGATTTTCCAATTAAAACTTCGATATTAACATTTTGTGATGCTAATTTTCCAAAAAAACATAAGGAATATATGTTAAAAACTGCTGTTTAAACAAGTTGTTTGAGATTTTCAAAATTTTTTGTCCGCCTAGCTACTCATAATTTCGTGAAAATTCATATAATTACTCCTAATTATGCCTATTATGAGGTTGTCCAATTAACACTTCGAAATGAATATCCTACGATACTAATTTTTCATAAAATATAAGTAAGATATATTAGAAACTGGTGTTCAAACGAGTTGTTTAAGATTTTTAACATTTTTTACCTCATAACTACACATAATTTCGTGAAAATTAATACAGTTACTCCTAACTATGCCTATTAGAAGATTATCCAATTAGCACGTCGATATGAACGTTCAACGACACTAATTTTGTGTAAAAATTAAGTAAGATGCATTAAAAAGCTGTTTAAAGAAGTTGTTTGATTTTTTTTTTATTTTTGGCTGAATAAATACTCAAAATATCATGAAAATTAATAAATTTACTCCTAATTATGCCAATTGTAAGATTGTCAAATTAACACTTCGATATTAATATCGTACGAGACTAATTTTTCGTAAAACATAAGTAAGATACATTACAAACAACTGTTTAACCAACTTGTTTAATATTTAAAACATTCATTGTCCATTAATACATATAATTTCATGAAAATTAAAATAATTACTCATAATTATACCTATTAGGAGATTATCCAATTAAAACATCGATATGAATATTCTACGACACTTATTTTGCACAAAACATAAGTAAGATGCATTAAAAACAGCAGTTTAAACATGTTGATTGAGATTTTAAAATATTTTTTCCGCATAACTGCATATTATTTCATGCAAATAAATATAATTACTCCTAATTATGCATATTATAATACTATCGAATGAAAACATCGATATGAATATTCTATGATGCACAAAACATAAGTAAGATGCACTAAAAGCTGCTATTTAAAGAAGTTGTTTGACTTTTTAAAAAATTTTGGCCGCATTAATACACATAATTTTGTGAAAATTAATGTAATTACTCTTAATTATGCCTATTATAATATTGTCTAATTAACACTTCGATATGAATATCCTACGACACTAATTTTTCATAAAACATAAGTAAAATACATTAGAAACTACTGTTTAAACAAGTTATTTCAGTTTTTCAAATTTTTTGACCGCATAACTACAAATAATTTCGTGCAAATTAATATAATCACTCCTAATTATGCCTATTATAAGATTTTCTAATTAAAACTTCGATATGAACATTCTATGATGCAAATTTTGCACAAAACATAAGGAATATGTGTTAAAAACTGCCGTTTAAACAAGTTGTTTGAGATTTTCAAAAATTTTGGCCGCCTCTCTACTCATAATTTCGTGAAAATTAATATAATTACTCATAATTATGCCTATTATGAGGTTGTCCAATTAACACTTCGAAATGAATATCCTACGATACTAATTTTTCATAAAACATAAGTAAGATATATTAGAAACTGCTGTTCAAACGAGTTGTTTAAGATTTTTAATATGTTTTACCTCATAACTACACATAATTTCGTGAAAATTAATAAAATTACTCCTAACTATGCCTATTAGAAGATTATCCAATTAACACATCGATATGAACGTTCAACGATACTAATTTTGCGTAAAAATTAAGTTAGATGCATTAAAAAGCTGTTGAAAGAAGTTGTTTGATTTTTTTATTTTTGGCTGAATAAATACTCAAAATATTGTGAAAATTAATAAATTTACTCCTAATTATGCCAATTGTAAGATTGTCAAATTAACACTTCGATATTAATATCGTACGAGACTAATTTTTCGTAAAACATAAGTAAGATACATTACAAACAGCTGTTTAACCAAGCTATTTAAGATTTAAAACATTCATTGTCCATTACTACATATAATTTCATGAAAATTAATATAATTACTCCTAATTATACCTATTAGGAGAATATCCAATTAAAACTTCGATATGAATATTCTACGACACTAATTTTGCACAAAACATAAGTAAGATGCATTAAAAATAGCTGTTTAAACATGTTGATTGAGATTTTAAAATATTTTATCCGCATAACTGTATATAATTTCAGACAAATTCATATAATTACTCCTACTTATGCATATTATAATACTTTCAAATTAAAACATCGATATGAATATTCTATGACGCTTATTTGTCATAAAACATAAGTAAGATGCATTAAAAAGTGCTATTTAAACAAGTTGTTTGACTTTTTTTAAATTTTTGGCCGCATAAATACACATAATTTCATGAAAATTAATGTGAATACTCTTAATTATGCCTATTGTAAGATTGTCCAATTAATACTTCGATGTGAATATCCTACAACACTAATTTTTCATAAAACAGAAGTAAAATACATTAGAAACTACTGTTTAAACAAGTTATTTCAGTTTTTCAAAATTTTTGGCCGCATAACTACAAATAATTTCATGCAAATTAATATAATCACTTCTAATTATGTCTATTATAAGATTTTCTAATTAAAACTTCGATATGAACATTCTATGATGCTAATTTTGCACAAAACATAAGGATAATGTGTTAAAAACTGCTGTTTAAACAAATTGTTTGAGATTTTCAAAATTTTTGGCCGCCTAGCTACTCAAAATTTCGTGAAAATTAATATAATTACTCCTAATTATGCCTATTATGAGGTTGTCTAATTAACACTTCGAAATGAATTTCCTACGATACTAATTTTTCATAAAACATAAGTAAGATATATTAGAAATTGGTGTTCAAACGAGTTATTTATGATTTTTAACATTTTTTTACCACATAACTACACATAATTTCATGAAAATTAATATAATTACTCCTAACTATGCCTATTAGAAGATAATCCAATTAACACATCGATATGAACGTTCAACGACAGTAATTTTGCGTAAAAATTAAGTAAGATGCATTAAAAGCTGTTTGAAGAAGTTGTTTGAATTTTTTTTCATTTTTGGCTGAATAAATACTGAAAATTTCATGAAAATTAATAAATTTACTTCTAATTATGCCAATGGTAAGATTATCCATTTAACACTTCGATATTAATATCCTACGAGACTAATTTTTCATAAAACATAAGTAAGATACATTACAAACAGCTGTTTAACCAACTTGTTTAATATTTAAAACATTCATTGTCCATTACTATATATAATTTCATCAAAATTAATATAATTACTCCTAATTATACCTATTAGGAGAATATCCAATTAAAACTTCGATATGAATATTCTACGACACTAATTTTGCACAAAACATAAGTAAGATGCATTAAAAATAGCTGTTTAAACATGTTGATTGAGCTTTTAAAATATTTTATCCGCATAACCGCATATAATTTCATGCAAATTAATATAATTACTCCTAATTATGTATATTATAATACTATCGAATTAAAACATCGATATGAATATCTTATGACGCATATTTCGCACAAAACAAAGTAAGATGCATTAAAAACTTCTATTTAAATAAGTTATTTCACTTTTTTAAAATTTTTGGCCGCATAAATATACATAATTTCATGAAAATTAATGTGATTACCTTTAATTATGCCTATTGTAAGATTGACCAATTAATACTTAGATATGAATATCCTACGACACTAATTTTCCATAAAACATAAGTAAAATACATTAGAAACTACTGTTTAAACAAGTTATTTCAGTTTTTCAAAATTTTTGGCCTCATAACTACATATAATTTCATACAAATTAATATAATCACTTCTAATTATGCCTATTATAAAATTTTCCAATTAAAACTTTGATATGAACATTCTACGATGCTAATTTTGCACAAAACATAAGCAATATGTGTTAAAAACTGCTGTTTAAACAAGTTGTTTGAGATTTTCAAAAATTTTGGCCGCCTAGCTACTCATAATTTCATGAAAATTAATATAATTACTCCTAATTATGCCTATTATGAGGTTGTCCAATTAACACTTCGAAATGAATATCCTACAATACTAATCTTTCATAAAACTTAAGTAAGATGTATTAGAAACTGCTGTTCAAACGAGTTATTTAATATTTTTAACATTGTTTGCCTCATAACTACACATAATTTCGTGAAAATTAATACAATTACTCCTAACTATGCCTATTAGAAGATTATCCAATTAACACATCGATATGAACGTACAACGACACTAATTTTGCATAAAAAATTAAGTAAGATGCATTAAAAATCTGATGAAAGAAGTTTTGATTTTTATTTAATTTTTGGTTAATAAATACGCAAAATATCATGAAAATTAATAAATTTATTCCTAATTATGCCTATTGTAAGATTGTCCAATTAACACTTCGATATTAATATCCTACGAGACTAATTTTTCATAAAACATAAGTAAGATACATTACAAACTACTGTTTAACCAAGTTGTTTAAAATTTAAAATATTCATTATCCATTACTACATATAATTTCGTAAAAATTAATATAATTACTCCTAATTATACCTATTTGGGGAATATCCAATTAAACCTTCGATATGAATATTCTACGACAGTAATTTTGCACAAAACATAAGTAAGATGCATTAAAACAGCAGTTTAAACATGTTGATTGAGCTTTTAAAATATTTTATCCGCATAAGTGCATATAATTTCACACAAATTAATATAATTACTCCTAATTATGCATATTATAATACTATCGAATTAAAACATCGATATGAATATTCTATGATGCTTATTTTGCACAAAACATAAGTAAGATGCATTAAAAACTGCTATTTAAACAAGTTATTTGACTTTTTTAAAATTTTTGGCCGCATAAATACACATAATTTCATAAAAATTAATGTAATTACTCTTAAATATGCCTATTATAAGATTGTCTAATTAACACTTCGATATGAATATCCTACGACACTAATTTTTCATAAAACAGAAGTAAAATACATTAGAAACTACTGTTTAAACAAGTTATTTCAGATTTTTAAAATTTTTGGCCACATAACTACAAATAATTTCATGAAAATTAATATTATCACTCCTAATTATGTCTATTATAAGATTTTCCAATTAAAACTTCGATATTAACATTTTGTGATGCTAATTTTCCAAAAAAACATAAGGAATATATGTTAAAAACTGCTGTTTAAACAAGTTGTTTGAGATTTTCAAAATTTTTTGTCCGCCTAGCTACTCATAATTTCGTGAAAATTCATATAATTACTCCTAATTATGCCTATTATGAGGTTGTCCAATTAACACTTCGAAATGAATATCCTACGATACTAATTTTTCATAAAATATAAGTAAGATATATTAGAAACTGGTGTTCAAACGAGTTGTTTAAGATTTTTAACATTTTTTACCTCATAACTACACATAATTTCGTGAAAATTAATACAGTTACTCCTAACTATGCCTATTAGAAGATTATCCAATTAGCACGTCGATATGAACGTTCAACGACACTAATTTTGTGTAAAAATTAAGTAAGATGCATTAAAAAGCTGTTTAAAGAAGTTGTTTGATTTTTTTTTTTTTTTTTGGCTGAATAAATACTCAAAATATCATGAAAATTAATAAATTTACTCCTAATTATGCCAATTGTAAGATTGTCAAATTAACACTTCGATATTAATATCGTACGAGACTAATTTTTCGTAAAACATAAGTAAGATACATTACAAACAACTGTTTAACCAACTTGTTTAATATTTAAAACATTCATTGTGCATTAATACATATAATTTCATGAAAATTAAAATAATTACTCATAATTATACCTATTAGGAGATTATCCAATTAAAACATCGATATGAATATTCTACGACACTTATTTTGCACAAAACATAAGTAAGATGCATTAAAAACAGCAGTTTAAACATGTTGATTGAGATTTTAAAATATTTTTTCCGCATAACTGCATATTATTTCATGCAAATAAATATAATTACTCCTAATTATGCATATTATAATACTATCGAATGAAAACATCGATATGAATATTCTATGATGCAAAAAACATAAGTAAGATGCACTAAAAGCTGCTATTTAAAGAAGTTGTTTGACTTTTTAAAAAATTTTGGCCGCATTAATACACATAATTTTGTGAAAATTAATGTAATTACTCTTAATTATGCCTATTATAATATTGTCTAATTAACACTTCGATATGAATATCCTACGACACTAATTTTTCATAAAACATAAGTAAAATACATTAGAAACTACTATTTAAACAAGTTATTTCAGTTTTTCAAATTTTTTGACCGCATAACTACAAATAATTTCGTGCAAATTAATATAATCACTCCTAATTATGCCTATTATAAGATTTTCTAATTAAAACTTCGATATGAACATTCTATGATGCAAATTTTGCACAAAACATAAGGAATATGTGTTAAAAACTGCCGTTTAAACAAGTTGTTTGAGATTTTCAAAAATTTTGGCCGCCTCTCTACTCATAATTTCGTGAAAATTAATATAATTACTCATAATTATGCCTATTATGAGGTTGTCCAATTAACACTTCGAAATGAATATCCTACGATACTAATTTTTCATAAAACATAAGTAAGATATATTAGAAACTGCTGTTCAAACGAGTTGTTTAAGATTTTTAATATGTTTTACCTCATAACTACACATAATTTCGTGAAAATTAATAAAATTACTCCTAACTATGCCTATTAGAAGATTATCCAATTAACACATCGATATGAACGTTCAACGATACTAATTTTGCGTAAAAATTAAGTTAGATGCATTAAAAAGCTGTTGAAAGAAGTTGTTTGATTTTTTTATTTTTGGCTGAATAAATACTCAAAATATTGTGAAAATTAATAAATTTACTCCTAATTATGCCAATTGTAAGATTGTCAAATTAACACTTCGATATTAATATCGTACGAGACTAATTTTTCGTAAAACATAAGTAAGATACATTACAAACAGCTGTTTAACCAAGCTATTTAAGATTTAAAACATTCATTGTCCATTACTACATATAATTTCATGAAAATTAATATAATTACTCCTAATTATACCTATTAGGAGAATATCCAATTAAAACTTCGATATGAATATTCTACGACACTAATTTTGCACAAAACATAAGTAAGATGCATTAAAAATAGCTGTTTAAACATGTTGATTGAGATTTTAAAATATTTTATCCGCATAACTGTATATAATTTCAGACAAATTCATATAATTACTCCTACTTATGCATATTATAATACTTTCAAATTAAAACATCGATATGAATATTCTATGACGCTTATTTGTCATAAAACATAAGTAAAATGCATTAAAAAGTGCTATTTAAACAAGTTGTTTGACTTTTTTTAAATTTTTGGCCGCATAAATACACATAATTTCATGAAAATTAATGTGAATACTCTTAATTATGCCTATTGTAAGATTGTCCAATTAATACTTCGATGTGAATATCCTACAACACTAATTTTTCATAAAACAGAAGTAAAATACATTAGAAACTACTGTTTAAACAAGTTATTTCAGTTTTTCAAAATTTTTGGCCGCATAACTACAAATAATTTCATGCAAATTAATATAATCACTTCTAATTATGTCTATTATAAGATTTTCTAATTAAAACTTCGATATGAACATTCTATGATGCTAATTTTGCACAAAACATAAGGATAATGTGTTAAAAACTGCTGTTTAAACAAATTGTTTGAGATTTTCAAAATTTTTGGCCGCCTAGCTACTCAAAATTTCGTGAAAATTAATATAATTACTCCTAATTATGCCTATTATGAGGTTGTCTAATTAACACTTCGAAATGAATTTCCTACGATACTAATTTTTCATAAAACATAAGTAAGATATATTAGAAATTGGTGTTCAAACGAGTTATTTATGATTTTTAACATTTTTTTACCACATAACTACACATAATTTCATGAAAATTAATATAATTACTCCTAACTATGCCTATTAGAAGATAATCCAATTAACACATCGATATGAACGTTCAACGACAGTAATTTTGCGTAAAAATTAAGTAAGATGCATTAAAAGCTGTTTGAAGAAGTTGTTTGAATTTTTTTTCATTTTTGGCTGAATAAATACTGAAAATTTCATGAAAATTAATAAATTTACTTCTAATTATGCCAATGGTAAGATTATCCATTTAACACTTCGATATTAATATCCTACGAGACTAATTTTTCATAAAACATAAGTAAGATACATTACAAACAGCTGTTTAACCAACTTGTTTAATATTTAAAACATTCATTGTCCATTACTATATATAATTTCATCAAAATTAATATAATTACTCCTAATTATACCTATTAGGAGAATATCCAATTAAAACTTCGATATGAATATTCTACGACACTAATTTTGCACAAAACATAAGTAAGATGCATTAAAAATAGCTGTTTAAACATGTTGATTGAGCTTTTAAAATATTTTATCCGCATAACCGCATATAATTTCATGCAAATTAATATAATTACTCCTAATTATGTATATTATAATACTATCGAATTAAAACATCGATATGAATATTTTATGACGCATATTTCGCACAAAACAAAGTAAGATGCATTAAAAACTTCTATTTAAATAAGTTATTTCACTTTTTTAAAATTTTTGGCCGCATAAATATACATAATTTCATGAAAATTAATGTGATTACCTTTAATTATGCCTATTGTAAGATTGACCAATTAATACTTAGATATGAATATCCTACGACACTAATTTTCCATAAAACATAAGTAAAATACATTAGAAACTACTGTTTAAACAAGTTATTTCAGTTTTTCAAAATTTTTGGCCGCATAACTACATATAATTTCATACAAATTAATATAATCACTTCTAATTATGCCTATTATAAAATTTTCCAATTAAAACTTTGATATGAACATTCTACGATGCTAATTTTGCACAAAACATAAGCAATATGTGTTAAAAACTGCTGTTTAAACAAGTTGTTTGAGATTTTCAAAAATTTTGGCCGCCTAGCTACTCATAATTTCATGAAAATTAATATAATTACTCATAATTATACCTATTATGAGGTTGTCCAATTAACACTTCGAAATGAATATCCTACAATACTAATCTTTCATAAAACTTAAGTAAGATGTATTAGAAACTGCTGTTCAAACGAGTTATTTAATATTTTTAACATTGTTTGCCTCATAACTACACATAATTTCGTGAAAATTAATACAATTACTCCTAACTATGCCTATTAGAAGATTATCCAATTAACACATCGATATGAACGTACAACGACACTAATTTTGCATAAAAAATTAAGTAAGATGCATTAAAAATCTGATGAAAGAAGTTGTTTGATTTTTATTTAATTTTTGGTTAATAAATACGCAAAATATCATGAAAATTAATAAATTTATTCCTAATTATGCCTATTGTAAGATTGTCTAATTAACACTTCGATATTAATATCCTACGAGACTAATTTTTCATAAAACATAAGTAAGATACATTACAAACTACTGTTTAACCAAGTTGTTTAAAATTTAAAATATTCATTATCCATTACTACATATAATTTCGTAAAAATTAATATAATTACTCCTAATTATACCTATTTGGGGAATATCCAATTAAACCTTCGATATGAATATTCTACGACAGTAATTTTGCACAAAACATAAGTAAGATGCATTAAAACAGCAGTTTAAACATGTTGATTGAGCTTTTAAAATATTTTATCCGCATAAGTGCATATAATTTCACACAAATTAATATAATTACTCCTAATTATGCATATTATAATACTATCGAATTAAAACATCGATATGAATATTCTATGATGCTTATTTTGCATAAAACATAAGTAAGATGCATTAAAAACTGCTATTTAAACAAGTTATTTGACTTTTTTAAAATTTTTGGCCGCATAAATACACATAATTTCATAAAAATTAATGTAATTACTCTTAAATATGCCTATTATAAGATTGTCTAATTAACACTTCGATATGAATATCCTACGACACTAATTTTTCATAAAACAGAAGTAAAATACATTAGAAACTACTGTTTAAACAAGTTATTTCAGATTTTTAAAATTTTTGGCCACATAACTACAAATAATTTCATGAAAATTAATATTATCACTCCTAATTATGTCTATTATAAGATTTTCCAATTAAAACTTCGATATTAACATTTTGTGATGCTAATTTTCCAAAAAAACATAAGGAATATATGTTAAAAACTGCTGTTTAAACAAGTTGTTTGAGATTTTCAAAATTTTTTGTCCGCCTAGCTACTCATAATTTTGTGAAAATTCATATAATTACTCCTAATTATGCCTATTATGAGGTTGTCCAATTAACACTTCGAAATGAATATCCTACGATACTAATTTTTCATAAAACATAAGTAAGATATATTAGAAATTGGTGTTCAAACGAGTTATTTATGATTTTTAACATTTTTTTACCACATAACTACACATAATTTCATGAAAATTAATATAATTACTCCAAACTATGCCTATTAGAAGATAATCCAATTAACACATCGATATGAACGTTCAACGACAGTAATTTTGCGTAAAAATTAAGTAAGATGCATTAAAAGCTGTTTGAAGAAGTTGTTTGAATTTGTTTTTCATTTTTGGCTGAATAAATACTGAAAATTTCATGAAAATTAATAAATTTACTTCTAATTATGCCAATGGTAAGATTATCCATTTAACACTTCGATATTAATATCCTACGAGACTAATTTTTCATAAAACATAAGTAAGATACATTACAAACAGCTGTTTAACCAACTTGTTTAATATTTAAAACATTCATTGTCCATTACTATATATAATTTCATCAAAATTAATATAATTACTCCTAATTATACCTATTAGGAGAATATCCAATTAAAACTTCGATATGAATATTCTACGACACTAATTTTGCACAAAACATAAGTAAGATGCATTAAAAATAGCTGTTTAAACATGTTGATTGAGCTTTTAAAATATTTTATCCGCATAACTTCATATAATTTCATGCAAATTAATATAATTACTCCTAATTATGCATATTATAATACTATCAAATTAAAACATCGATATGAATATTTTATGACGCATATTTCGCACAAAACAAAGTAAGATGCATTAAAAACTTCTATTTAAATAAGTTATTTCACTTTTTTAAAATTTTTGGCCGCATAAATATACATAATTTCATGAAAATTAATGTGATTACCTTTAATTATGCCTATTGTAAGATTGACCAATTAATACTTAGATATGAATATCCTACGACACTAATTTTCCATAAAACATAAGTAAAATACATTAGAAACTACTGTTTAAACAAGTTATTTCAGTTTTTCAAAATTTTTGGCCGCATAACTACATATAATTTCATACAAATTAATATAATCACTTCTAATTATGCCTATTATAAAATTTTCCAATTAAAACTTTGATATGAACATTCTACGATGCTAATTTTGCACAAAACATAAGCAATATGTGTTAAAAACTGCTGTTTAAACAAGTTGTTTGAGATTTTCAAAAATTTTTGCCGCCTAGCTACTCATAATTTCATGAAAATTAATATAATTACTCCTAATTATGCCTATTATGAGGTTGTCCAATTAACACTTCGAAATGAATATCCTACAATACTAATCTTTCATAAAACTTAAGTAAGATGTATTAGAAACTGTTGTTCAAACGAGTTATTTAATATTTTTAACATTGTTTGCCTCATAACTACACATAATTTCGTGAAAATTAATACAATTACTCCTAACTATGCCTATTAGAAGATTATCCAATTAACACATCGATATGAACGTTCAACGACACTAATTTTGCATAAAAAATTAAGTAAGATGCATTAAAAATCTGATGAAAGAAGTTGTTTGATTTTTATTTAATTTTTGGTTAATAAATACGCAAAATATCATGAAAATTAATAAATTTATTCCTAATTATGCCTATTGTAAGATTGTCCAATTAACACTTCGATATTAATATCCTACGAGACTAATTTTTCATAAAACATAAGTAAGATACATTACAAACTACTGTTTAACCAAGTTGTTTAAAATTTAAAATATTCATTATCCATTTCTACATATAATTTCGTAAAAATTAATATAATTACTCCTAATTATACCTATTTGGGGAATATCCAATTAAACCTTCGATATGAATATTCTACGACAGTAATTTTGCACAAAACATAAGTAAGATGCATTAAAACAGCAGTTTAAACATGTTGATTGAGCTTTTAAAATATTTTATCCGCATAAGTGCATATAATTTCACACAAATTAATATAATTACTCCTAATTATGCATATTATAATACTATCGAATTAAAACATCGATATGAATATTATATGATGCTTATTTTGCACAAAATAAAAGTAAGATGCATTAAAAACTGCTATTTAAACAAGTTATTTGACTTTTTTTAAATTTTTGGCCGCATAAATACACATAATTTCATAAAAATTAATGTAATTACTCTTAAATATGCCTATTATAAGATTGTCTAATTAACACTTCGATATGAATATCCTACGACACTAATTTTTCATAAAACAGAAGTAAAATACATTAGAAACTACTGTTTAAACAAGTTATTTCAGATTTTTAAAATTTTTGGCCACATAACTACAAATAATTTCATGCAAATTAATATTATCACTCCTAATTATGTCTATTATAAGATTTTCCAATTAAAACTTCGATATTAACATTTTGTGATGCTAATTTTCCAAAAAAACATAAGGAATATATGTTAAAAACTGCTGTTTAAACAAGTTGTTTGAGATTTTCAAAATTTTTTGTCCGCCTAGCTACTCATAATTTCGTGAAAATTCATATAATTACTCCTAATTATGCCTATTATGAGGTTGTCCAATTAACACTTCGAAATGAATATCCTACGATACTAATTTTTCATAAAATATAAGTAAGATATATTAGAAACTGGTGTTCAAACGAGTTATTTAAGATTTTTAACATTTTTTTACCTCATAACTACACATAATTTCGTGAAAATTAATACAGTTACTCCTAACTATGCCTATTAGAAGATTATCCAATTAGCACGTCGATATGAACGTTCAACGACACTAATTTTGTGTAAAAATTAAGTAAGATGCATTAAAAAGCTGTTTAAAGAAGTTGTTTGATTTTTTTTTTATTTTTGGCTGAATAAATACTCAAAATATCATGAAAATTAATAAATTTACTCCTAATTATGCCAATTGTAAGATTGTCAAATTAACACTTCGATATTAATATCGTACGAGACTAATTTTTCGTAAAACATAAGTAAGATACATTACAAACAACTGTTTAACCAAGTTGTTTAATATTTAAAACATTCATTGTCCATTACTACATATAATTTCATGAAAATTAAAATAATTACTCATAATTATACCTATTAGGAGATTATCCAATTAAAACATCGATATGAATATTCTACGACACTTATTTTGCACAAAACATAAGTAAGATGCATTAAAAACAGCAGTTTAAACATGTTGATTGAGATTTTAAAATATTTTTTCCGCATAACTGCATATTATTTCATGCAAATAAATATAATTACTCCTAATTATGCATATTATAATACTATCGAATGAAAACATCGATATGAATATTCTATGATGCACAAAACATAAGTAAGATGCACTAAAAGCTGCTATTTAAAGAAGTTGTTTGACTTTTTAAAAAATTTTGGCCGCATTAATACACATAATTTTGTGAAAATTAATGTAATTACTCTTAATTATGCCTATTATAATATTGTCTAATTAACACTTCGATATGAATATCCTACGACACTAATTTTTCATAAAACATAAGTAAAATACATTAGAAACTACTGTTTAAACAAGTTATTTCAGTTTTTCAAATTTTTTGACCGCATAACTACAAATAATTTCGTGCAAATTAATATAATCACTCCTAATTATGCCTATTATAAGATTTTCTAATTAAAACTTCGATATGAACATTCTATGATGCAAATTTTGCACAAAACATAAGGAATATGTGTTAAAAACTGCCGTTTAAACAAGTTGTTTGAGATTTTCAAAAATTTTGGCCGCCTCTCTACTCATAATTTCGTGAAAATTAATATAATTACTCATAATTATGCCTATTATGAGGTTGTCCAATTAACACTTCGAAATGAATATCCTACGATACTAATTTTTCATAAAACATAAGTAAGATATATTAGAAACTGCTGTTCAAACGAGTTGTTTAAGATTTTTAATATGTTTTACCTCATAACTACACATAATTTCGTGAAAATTAATAAAATTACTCCTAACTATGCCTATTAGAAGATTATCCAATTAACACATCGATATGAACGTTCAACGATACTAATTTTGCGTAAAAATTAAGTTAGATGCATTAAAAAGCTGTTGAAAGAAGTTGTTTGATTTTTTTATTTTTGGCTGAATAAATACTCAAAATATTGTGAAAATTAATAAATTTACTCCTAATTATGCCAATTGTAAGATTGTCAAATTAACACTTCGATATTAATATCGTACGAGACTAATTTTTCGTAAAACATAAGTAAGATACATTACAAACAGCTGTTTAACCAAGCTATTTAAGATTTAAAACATTCATTGTCCATTACTACATATAATTTCATGAAAATTAATATAATTACTCCTAATTATACCTATTAGGAGAATATCCAATTAAAACTTCGATATGAATATTCTACGACACTAATTTTGCACAAAACATAAGTAAGATGCATTAAAAATAGCTGTTTAAACATGTTGATTGAGATTTTAAAATATTTTATCCGCATAACTGTATATAATTTCAGACAAATTCATATAATTACTCCTACTTATGCATATTATAATACTTTCGAATTAAAACATCGATATGAATATTCTATGACGCTTATTTGTCATAAAACATAAGTAAGATGCATTAAAAAGTGCTATTTAAACAAGTTGTTTGACTTTTTTTAAATTTTTGGCCGCATAAATACACATAATTTCATGAAAATTAATGTGAATACTCTTAATTATGCCTATTGTAAGATTGTCCAATTAATACTTCGATGTGAATATCCTACAACACTAATTTTTCATAAAACAGAAGTAAAATACATTAGAAACTACTGTTTAAACAAGTTATTTCAGTTTTTCAAAATTTTTGGCCGCATAACTACAAATAATTTCATGCAAATTAATATAATCACTTCTAATTATGTCTATTATAAGATTTTTTAATTAAAACTTCGATATGAACATTCTATGATGCTAATTTTGCACAAAACATAAGGATAATGTGTTAAAAACTGCTGTTTAAACAAGTTGTTTGAGATTTTCAAAACTTTTGGCCGCCTTGCTACTCATAATTTAGTGAAAATTAATATAATTACTCCTAATTATGCCTATTATGAGGTTGTCCAATTAACACTTCGAAATGAATATCCCACAATACTAATTTTTAATAAAACTTAAGTAAGATATATTAGAAACTGCTGTTCAAACGAGTTGTTTAAGATTTTTAACATTTTTTGCCTCATAAATACACATAATTTCGTGAAAATTAATACAATTACTCCTAACTATGCCTATTAGAAGATCATCCAATTAACACATCCATATGAACGTTCAACGATACTAATTTTGCGTAAAAATTAAATAAGATGCATTAAAAAGCTGTTGAAAGAAGTTGTTTGATTTTTTTTTAATTTTTGGCTGAATAAATACTCAAAATATCGTGAAAATTAATAAATTTATTCCTAATTATGCCTATTGTATGATTGTCCAATTAATACTTCGATATTAATATCTTACGAGAATAATTTTTCGTAAAACATAAGTAGGATACATTACAAACTGTTGTTCAACCAAGTTATTTAAGATTTAAAACATTCATTGTCCATTACTACATATAATTTCGTGAAATTAATATAATTACTCCTAATTATACCTATTAGGAGAATATCCAATTAAAACTTCGATATGAATATTCTACGACACTAATTTTGCACAAAACATAACTAAGATGCATTAAAAATAGCTGTTTAAACATGTTGATTGAGCTTTTAAAATATTTTATCCGCATAACTGCATATAATTTCAGGCAAATTAATATAATTACTCCTAATTATGCATATTATAATACTATAGAATTAAAACATCGATATTAATATTCTATGATGCTTATTTTTCATAAAACATATGTAAGATGCATTAAAAACTGCTATTTAAACAAATTGTTTGACTTTTTTAAAATTTTTGGCCGCATAAATACACATAATTTCATGAAAATTAATGTGAAAACTCTTAATTATTCCTATTGTAAGATTGTCCAATTAATACTTCGATATGAATATCCTACGACACTAATTTTTCATAAAACATAAGTAAAATACATTAGAAACTACTGTTTAAACAAGTTATTTCAGTTTTTCAAAATATTTGGCCGCATAACTACAAATAATTTCGTGCAAATTAAAATAATCACTCCTAATTATGCCTATTATAAGATTTTCCAATTAAAACTTCGATATGAACATTCTATGATGCTAATTTTGCACAAAACATAAGGAATATGTGTTAAAAACTGCTGTTTAAACAAGTTGTTTGAGATTTTCAAAATTTTTGGCCGCCTAGCTACTCATAATTTCGTGAAAATTAATATAATTACTCCTAATTATGCCTATTATGAGGTTGTCCAATTAACACTTCGAAATGAATACCCTACAATACTATTTTTTCATAAAACTTAAGTAAGATATATTAGAAACTGCTATTCAAACGAGTTGTTTAAGATTTTTAATATTTTTTGCCTCATAACTACACATAATTTCATGAAAATTAATACAATTACTCCTAACTTTGCCTATTAGAAGATTATCCAAATAAACACATCGATATGAATGTTCAACGACACTAATTTTGCGTAAAAATTAAGTAAGATGCATTAAAAAGCTGTTGAAAGAAGTTGTTTGATTTTTTTTTAATTTTTGGCTGAATAAATACTCAAAATATCGTGAAAATTAATAAATTTATTCCTAATTATGCCTATTGTAAGATTGTCCAATTAACACTTCGATATTAATATCCTACGAGACTAATTTTTCGTAAAAGATAAGTAGAATACATTATAAACTGCTGTTTAACCAAGCTATTTAAGATTTAAAACATTCATTGTCCATTACTACATATAATTTCGTGAAAATTAATATAATTACTCCTAATTATACCTATTAAAAGAATATCCAAATAAAACTTCGATATGAATATTCTACGACACTGATTTTGCACAAAACATAAGTAAGATGCATTAAAAATAGCTGTTTAAACATGTTGATTGAGCTTTTAAATTCTTTTATCCGCATAACTGCATATAATTTATATACAGGCAAATTAATATAATTACTCCTAATTATGCATATTATAATACTATCAAATTAAAACATCGATATGAATATTCTATGACGCTTATTTGTCATAAAACATAAGTAAGATGCATTAAAACTGCTATTTAAACAAGTTGTTTGACTTTTTTAAAATTTTTGGCCGCATAAATACACATAATTTCGTGAAAATTAATGTGAATACTCTTATTTATGCCTATTGTAAGATTGTCCAATTAATACTTCGATATGAATATCCTACGACACTAATTTTTCATAAAACATAAGTAAAATACATTAGAAACTACTGTTTAAACAAGTTATTTCAGTTTTTCAAAAATTTTGGCCGCATAACTACAAATAATTTCGTGCAAATTAATATGATCACTCCTAATTATGCCTATTATAAGATTTGCCAATTAAAACATCGATATGAACATTCTATAATGCTAATTTTGCACAAAACATAAGGAATATGTGTTAAAAACTGCTGTTTAAACAAGTTGTTTGAGATTTTCAAAATTTTTGGCCGCCTAGCTACTCATAATTTCGTGCAAATTAATATAATTACTCCTAATTATGCCTATTATGAGGTTCTCCAATTAACACTTCGAAATGAATATCCTACAATACTAATTTTTCATAAAACTTAAGTAAGATATATTAGAAACTGCTATTCAAACGAGTTGTTTAAGATTTTTAATATTTTTTTGCCTCATAACTACACATAATTTCGTGAAAATTAATACAATTACTCCTAACTATACCTATTAGAAGATCATCCAATTAACACATCCATATGAACGTTCAACGATACTAATTTTGCGTAAAAATTAAATAAGATGCATTAAAAAGCTGTTGAAAGAAGTTGTTTGATTTTTTTTTAATTTTTGGCTGAATAAATACTCAAAATATCGTGAAAATTAATAAATTTATTCCTAATTATGCCTATTGTATGATTGTCCAATTAATACTTCGATATTAATATCTTACGAGAATAATTTTTCATAAAAGATAAGTAGGATACATTACAAACTGCTGTTCAACCAAGTTATTTAAGATTTAAAACATTCATTGTCCATTACTACATATAATTTCGTGAAATTAATATAATTACTCCTAATTATACCTATTAGGAGAATATCCAATTAAAACTTCGATATGAATATTCTACGACACTAATTTTGCACAAAACATAACTAAGATGCATTAAAAATAGCTGTTTAAACATGTTGATTGAGCTTTTAAAATATTTTATCCGCATAACTGCATATAATTTCAGGCAAATTAATATAATTACTCCTAATTATGCATATTATAATACTATAGAATTAAAACATCGATATTAATATTCTATGATGCTTATTTTTCATAAAACATATGTAAGATGCATTAAAAACTGCTATTTAAACAAGTTGTTTGACTTTTTTAAAATTTTTGGCCGCATAAATACACATAATTTCATGAAAATTAATGTGAAAACTCTTAATTATTCCTATTGTAAGATTGTCCAATTAATACTTCGATATGAATATCCTACGACACTAATTTTTCATAAAACATAAGTAAAATACATTAGAAACTACTGTTTAAACAAGTTATTTCAGTTTTTCAAAATATTTGGCCGCATAACTACAAATAATTTCGTGAAAATTAAAATAATCACTCCTAATTATGCCTATTATAAGATTTTCCAATTAAAACTTCGATATGAACATTCTATGATGCTAATTTTGCACAAAACATAAGGAATATGTGTTAAAAACTGCTGTTTAAACAAGTTGTTTGAGATTTTCAAAATTTTTGGCCGCCTAGCTACTCATAATTTCGTGAAAATTAATATAATTACTCCTAATTATGCCTATTATGAGGTTGTCCAATTAACACTTCGAAATGAATACCCTACAATACTATTTTTTCATAAAACTTAAGTAAGATATATTAGAAACTGCTATTCAAACGAGTTGTTTAAGATTTTTAATATTTTTTGCCTCATAACTACACATAATTTCATGAAAATTAATACAATTACTCCTAACTTTGCCTATTAGAAGATTATCCAAATAAACACATCGATATGAATGTTCAACGACACTAATTTTGCGTAAAAATTAAGTAAGATGCATTAAAAAGCTGTTGAAAGAAGTTGTTTGATTTTTTTTTAATTTTTGGCTGAATAAATACTCAAAATATCATGAAAATTAATAAATTTATTCCTAATTATGCCTATTGTAAGATTGTCCAATTAACACTTCGATATTAATATCCTACGAGACTAATTTTTCGTAAAAGATAAGTAGAATACATTATAAACTGCTGTTTAACCAAGCTATTTAAGATTTAAAACATTCATTGTCCATTACTACATATAATTTCGTGAAAATTAATATAATTACTCCTAATTATACCTATTAAAAGAATATCCAAATAAAACTTCGATATGAATATTCTACGACACTGATTTTGCACAAAACATAAGTAAGATGCATTAAAAATAGCTGTTTAAACATGTTGATTGAGCTTTTAAATTCTTTTATCCGCATAACTGCATATAATTTATATACAGGCAAATTAATATAATTACTCCTAATTATGCATATTATAATACTATCAAATTAAAACATCGATATGAATATTCTATGACGCTTATTTGTCATAAAACATAAGTAAGATGCATTAAAACTGCTATTTAAACAAGTTGTTTGACTTTTTTAAAATTTTTGGCCGCATAAATACACATAATTTCGTGAAAATTAATGTGAATACTCTTATTTATGCCTATTGTAAGATTGTCCAATTAATACTTCGATATGAATATCCTACGACACTAATTTTTCATAAAACATAAGTAAAATACATTAGAAACTACTGTTTAAACAAGTTATTTCAGTTTTTCAAAATTTTTGGCCGCATAACTACAAATAATTTCGTGCAAATTAATATGATCACTCCTAATTATGCCTATTATAAGATTTGCCAATTAAAACATCGATATGAACATTCTATAATGCTAATTTTGCACAAAACATAAGGAATATGTGTTAAAAACTGCTGTTTAAACAAGTTGTTTGAGATTTTCAAAATTTTTGGCCGCCTAGCTACTCATAATTTCGTGCAAATTAATATAATTACTCCTAATTATGCCTATTATGAGGTTGTCCAATTAACACTTCGAAATGAATATCCTACAATACTAATTTTTCATAAAACTTAAGTGAGATATATTAGAAACTGCTATTCAAACGAGTTGTTTAAGATTTTTAATATTTTTTTGCCTCATAACTACACATAATTTCGTAAAAATTAATATAATTACTCCTAACTATGCCTATTAGAAGATTATCCAAATGAACACATCGATATGAACGTTCAACGACACTAATTTTGCGTAAAAATTAAGTAAGATGCATTAAAAAGCTGTTGAAAGAAGTTGTTTGATTTTTTTTTAATTTTTGGCTGAATAAATACTCAAAATATCATAAAAATTAATAAATTTATTCCTAATTATGCCTATTGTAAGATTGTCCAATTAACACTTCGATATTAATATCCTACGAGACTAATTTTAAATAAAAGATAAGTAGGATACATTACAAACTGCTGTTTAAGATGAATTAAAAAGCTGTTGAAAGAAGTTGTTTGATTTTTTTTAATTTTTGGCTGGATAAATACTCAAAATATCATGAAAATTAACACTTCAATATTAATATCCTACGAGACTAATTTTTCGTAAAAGATAAGTAGGATACATTACAAACTGCTATTTAACCAAGCTATTTAAGATTTAAAACATTCATCGTAAGCTGCAAAACCAAGAAAATCAAAGGTAACATTGGTACATCCACACCCTGATTCTCCAAGCTTAGGTTTGTCGGTAATACTCTAAACCGGTATGACATCAACCTCTGAGGCCTCCTTGCAGTGAATGATGATCCCATTTAGTGTTGAAGGGAGGAGGCACTGGGCCCACTGGCAGCCTGTTGATACCGGCTCCAAAGGTGGTACGATCATCAACACGCTGCCGTTTCTCTTTACCACCCCCATTACACTCACAGTACTCCCTTCTTTTATGAACCTACATCCAATATGCTAATTAGATGTTTGAATAAATAAAAATATGCAAAAATAAATAATAAATAAAGTTGGTATAGTACCAGTAATGTACCAGATATACCACTTACCCTTCTCTGATGCGCATGGTGCGGTCGTCAGAGGAGAGGTTATGCTGAGTGAGCCACTTTACCAAATCCGGAGGCAGATTCTTAGTTTTAGCGGCATTTATGTCAGAGACTGTGCATTCATCCACAAAAGGGATTACTTTTGCGCCATTTCCAGCCTTGATGAGAGTTCTCAGTCCCGATTGGAAATCTGACACATAGAAATCCACCACGTGTGTCTGCCACAGACGTTTGAGATTGTTATTAATTTTTTTTTGAGAAAAAGATTGTTAATAAAATTTTATATGATATAAATTGGAGAAAATTCCAATATAGGCATTCACCCTTTAATCCGTAGAACAGATAGATATCGACTATATTTATATCATATGCTTTTTTCCTTTTCGAGAAGGTTAAACATAGGACTTACTAATTTTCCCTGGGTGACAATGTCTTGCAAAATTTTGAAAATATTCCTCAAATAATATGAAAGTCCTTGATGAGATTGGAAGTAATTTGTCTATAACCTATGAAATAATTCTAATCATCCATCACAACTCTGCTATGCGTTAAAATCATTTTTTCAGAAAAAAATTGAATATGGCTCACCGATTCGAGAATCAAGGCAGATTGACTGGTAGAGAGCCTGGGTAGTGGTTTTCTGTTCTTTTGTTCCCCTTCTTCTGTGATGGGTGTTCCTTTTTTATTTGTTGGGGGAGGGGGGAGGGGAGGTTTTGTACTTTGCATGTTTTCAGTAAAATAATTATATATATAGTTTTTTTTATAGACCAAGGAAACGTTTTTGAAGATTCAGCTTTCAGGTTCATGTGCATGGAAGTTCAAACAAGCAAAAAAAAAATGATAGTCTTGACAAAAATACCTCATCAAAGCGACTTCCCCAGGAGAAGACTTGCTGATCTGGGTTTACAGCTGCCTTGGAGCACCAGCCCCGGTATTCGTACAGTCCCGTAGAGGTGTATACACACCGAGGCACCTTCTGAAAGGATGTCTCCAAGGGCATGTTGCCGCATGTCACTATCTGCACAGAATAAGTCTCAGATTTTAGTACCATACCAATAAATACTAGCCCACAATAGCAGAAGGCCTGGTTTTTGATGAGAAAGATATAGGGACGGACAAAGCAAATGGTTGCTCTTATACAGGAGTGGATTTTTATTTTTTTTATTAAGAGGTGTGTGTGTGTCTAGCAATAGTTGTAACCCCCATATATATGTTGAGTGGAGAGAATACCACTTAGTCATTTAATGTGCACACCAAATTCACATTAAGTTCACTCAAAATATGAACTTTCGGTTTCTTACTTTGAAAATTCTGAGGTTAAGAATTTCTTGGTTGCAAGTGAAAATTATACTGCAAGCAATTTTTTGGGTAAATGGTTGTTGTTAAAATAAAATTTGCCAAATGCCCCCAGCTCAGGTTTTTTTTTTCATGATAACATACATAGTATGCCATTCTTATTATGATAACATCTATTAGCTTTTGCAAGGAATACCGTTTGTCCCTTTAATATAGTATGCCTTTTTCTGACTAATGTGTAGCTTTGGTCACTGTCATGGATTTGTTTTGCAGTCATTACCAGGCCTTATTTACATAAAAAAAATGAAATATGATCATGTCATATGCAGTATGAGGAACCAACTAAAAAGGCAATTAACAACACTTGTTTTATTGGTAATACCAAGCTAACAGTATTTTCTAAGGGTGTGTTTGGATTGTGAAAGGATTAGTGCAAGAATAACACTGTTTGGGTTAGTAGTTGAGAATATTGTGAGGTTAGTGATATCTCAGGAAATGTGAGAAGAGCGCTAATTTTTACTATTTTGGGTTAGTAAAATATTGTTTGAATAGTAACTTGAGAATAGTGGAGAGAATAGTTAAAATAATTAATTATTTTTTAGTATTTCATTTAATACTACTCCATACTGATATAAAAAATATATTTTTTTTTATTATTTTCACTACTCTCATGGCCACTAATCCGCTAACCCAACGTTTTTTATGGTTTAATGGATTAGCACTGTTCTGCTGCTATTCTCGATTTTATTTTTGTGTTTAAATAGTTGCTAATCTTAGAACAATACTGCTATTCCGAGAACAATGCTATTCTGCACCATCCAAACACACCCTAAGTTTTTACAAGACATGACAGAGAAAACAAGTAACTTAACAGAAGGAATTTATGTAAATTTGGTAATTTAGTGAGAATGTCAAAGTAAAATTCTAACTGCAAGGGCTGCCACAAAATTATTACAAAAAAGGAAAGTTCATGCATACCCCAGTAACCTTCACAAGCTGTCCGTCCTTCGCTGATTTGAGATCTGAATCAGCATACCTTGCTATAAACCCTAGCAGTGTTCGTGGGCCCCGCCACCAGTTCCAACACCACAAGCTTAGAACCACCACAAATGCAATCCCCACAACAGCCAAAAGTACCACGTTCTTCACTTCATAAAATATAAATGCACCGGCACCAAAACCCACAACGAACAATGCCACCATGAGACACGCCAGGACCTTCGGTGGGCCCTGCTTCACCCTACCATGGTTAGATTTCCCGGTCAGTTTGGTCACAGCCGGGTTATTTAAAATAGAACTGCCCTTGAGGGCGAGGTTAGATCTGGAGCCTGCCCCAGATGGCTCGGTCAATGGTCCAGATGACTTCAAAGGGCCCGAGGTAATCAATCCAGTGGCAGGGAGTGGCACGGTCATTGGTGTGGAGCCACCAGACAGGGGCCCAGAACGTTTGACTGGGTCTCCATGCTTGTTTATAGGACCTGAGCTAGATTTTTGTTTAGCCAGGCCAGTACTGGTACCAGACTGGGGCCCAGTAATAGGACCTGACTTCTGCCTGGACCCTGACATAGGACCAGATTTCTGTCTGGCACCAGAACCATACATGGGACCGGATTTTTTCCGCCTGGCTGGATCAGTTGCTGGGATGTCAAACATTTTTCCCAGCTCATCAGAGTTTTTCACATCGCCTCCAGTGTAAGGGGCAGAAATTGAAGATGAAGCAGCAGGTTTCTCTTTGGGTTGGTCAGGCCGGCCTGAGACATAGAGGCCACTGGTCAAGTAGTAGCCTGGTTCCCTGGTGCTCATTGCTGACCTGTTATTTGCTTAACTATTTCAAATCTGGTATGAGGAAGAGATGAGATGTCAATTCAACAATGAAATTAATCAAAGAAGTTTAATACTATTTTAAAACTAGAGATTTTTCATGATGGCTATGCCAAGTATCGTTCTGGTATCTGACAACACAGGTAATTTAACAGATAACATACTGCATGTGTGCTGAGATGTATATATTATGGTCGACCTGATAAAGCATGTGTTCATGATAATTTTATTTGTAATTATTGTTGTTGGTGCACATAATCGACCAACTCTGGAGTTGTTTGGAAATTATACAGCTAAGCACAAGAATTAATAATAAGAAAAAGTGCGGGTCGGCGACTAGATTGTAACGGCTATTCATTATTCAAATTAATAACTGTCATAACGAACAGGAAGTGGACAAGTTCAAAGTGTACAGATTTCAGACATTCAAACTGAGTCATGAATTTGCTGCTTTACATAGCGCTTTCTATGGAGATATTATTAAGAGATAAAGGGTATTAGCCTCTGAATAATTATCATCATGTGCTAATTAAGATATAGATGTCATCCAACCTTGTAATTAAAATAGGAGTTACATCTATCTTTTTTATTTTTAGAAATAGGGACAGTACCGTTGGCACTAATGGTACCAACGGGAACTTTGGTACCAATGATAACTTTATTACCGTTTACAGCCACTTGTAAAGTTACTCAGTATTGATAATAAAACAAGTTATCAATCATTTAATCCTTCTCTCAAAAACTACAGATATTTTTACATGTACATGTCGCTTGGTTTATCAAGATAAAATTATGGAGAAAATTTATCTATTTGAAACAGAGCAAATGTGTCATTTCTACAATATACAACGCACATAGCTAAACTTGTGTACAAGTTATCAAAACAAAAGTTTCATTCGTATACTGCTGAACAAAACAATTTATGGATAACTGATACCAAAACAAAATAGATCCCCGAAGTGTGTAACGATGTCACTTAAACCCCACTCATAATTTCAAGGGAACAAATAAGCTCAATTCCTTAAATACAATCTACAATTTGCAAATTGAATAAAGACCATAAATCTACATCCGGCACAAGAAATAAAATAATAACAAATCTATAAATTCAAACCCCAGCTCAACCCACATTTCAGGGATAACGCTTGGCTTACAACTGCTAGAGAAAGTAGGAAACAAAAAAAAAAGTTGTAAAATTTGATTTTTCTTAAAGAAAAAATGTGATTGAATTGTGTCTCAATCTGTACTGGCCCATCTTAATTTTGAGTAAACAAAAAAGTACGATAAATTGTCACAGCAACTAAAAAATCACCATAACCTATAAAAAAAAAGTTTAGCTGAAATACTGACCACCCAAAACTCAAACATAAACCAAAAAAAAAAACAAAAGAAGGAAAGGAAAATTTGGAAAAAGAACCCGAACAAAAAAGAAATAACAACTTCAAGTTATGAGATCCATACCTTACGAGAATGCTCAAGAGAAGAGGTGGAGAAGAAATGTCGGTTCTTTGCCAGAGAATTCGACCTGTAGAAGGAAAAGGAAGCCTTCTCCCTCTCTCTCTCTCTCTCTCTCTGAGTTTATTCGCACAGCCACAGCAAGCACCTCACTTCTGAGATGGAGAGAGGAGACTGACAGTAAGAATTTATCTTATTTTATTAATTGGTTTATTTATAATATAAAGCGAGATAGGCTCATTGTATTTACTGCTGTAAGAAAAATTAGTAATTCATTCCGCGATTGATTCGATTTTAGTTTTAGTTAGTTTAGTTCGATTATATTTTTTTTGTCAGTTCGATTTGAATTCGATTCGATGATTTTTTTTTAATGAACTAATTCTCATACTCGTAATAGTTTAATATGTAGTTATTTATACACATTTTTATTTATTTAGTCAATAATATATATAATAATATATTTATTTTATTATAAAATTAATAAATATTAGTTATTTTTTAAAATTTTAACATTAAAGTAATAAACTATTAATTATTTTAGCTCTAATTGTTTATGAATATGAAAATAAATATAAAAATTAAAATAATTTAGTTCGTTTAGAATTCAATTTTAGTTTGAATTTAATTTAATTTGAGTTCAATTTAGTTCAAAATAATTTTAAATTAAACTTAAATACTAATTAATTTGATCAAATTTGACTTGTTTGCGACTCTAAATGTTTGTAAATATTTTAGAATGACCATGTTATCCTCTGTAGATATATTGGTGCCGCTTAAATGCGTGCATGGATCCCTTCAACATGTAAATTCACGATTTCGTTAGTTATACTTATCTATTTGACTGTTTCAGATCTGACAGTTGGAATTAGATCTGACCAGATGTAGTGAACTGTCAAAGTGTCAAGTCCAATATGAACTACTGAAGTTGTTTATAATTAATTATGTATGGAAAACGCCTCTATATGAAAAAAATCTTAACATAAATATTGTATCGATATTTTATTTTAAAGATGTTAAATCATATAATTAAATTATGATTTAGTAAATGTAAAATTTTTAGGGCTGTGTTTTTTTATCCTTTTAACATTTATGCATTAATCTAGAAAATTATACTGGAATCCAGCTTAATTAGGTCAATGATTTTTTATAATGTAGTTTTGTGCATAGAACGAAGTAATTAATGTTGAAGTTAGCTGATAAATTATGTGCAACTAGAGAGGAACCGATACCCTCCACTGGGATTTTAATTCTTTGATCGATCGATATCAATCGGGGCTCCAATTTCCTAATTAAAAAGAAAGTCGATCTTTGTTCAAAAAATTTCAAAAAAAAAAGATAATTATTTTGTGATGAAGAACGCTAGCTATATATATATATATATATATATATATATATATATATATATATATATATATATATATATCAAGTTCTTTATATTATACCATGTTCGTTAAAATTGGAACATAAACCTCTTAATTAGAAGTTGTTTTAATAGCTTACGACGTGAGCAATTACATGAATTTAAAAAGATACAAGTTTTTTTTTTATGTATTTGATGTTGTTTCAATAAGTTTATTGTATCAGACCGGTCTTTAATCTTTCGAAAATTTTAAACTTGCCTTATTTTTATTTTTCACTGAATTGATCTTTAATTTATTGTATCAGTGACATCAGTTCAGATGATCATTTCAGATCAACTTGCTTCGAATTTTTTAAAGGACCGATCGAACTGAATTCAAAACCAAATCATTATAAACTATACCTGTTTACAAATGGCATCTAATAACAGTAATCCGCTCTGGAAGTATTCTATTATTTTTATCATATCCAAATCAGTAGATGCCAATTATATTTATTCAAATCAATATCACTGAAAATTGACTTGGTGGATCCAAACCACTAAAATAATTAATACAGAGATACTAACAAATAGTTAAAAATTCTCTGCTGGCGAAGAGGGTTCAAAGACTAGGGCTATCATACAAATTTATATAGTTCGGGGACCGTCCATAGCATGATCGATTCAAATTTGATTCGCTTGTTAAGTTAATAAATTGAATTTGAATTAGGTTTAATTCGGTTCTTTAAACTCATTAAGCTCATTAAACTCGTTAAATCATTAATATTTATAATTTTATTGTGATTTTTTAGTGTATATTAAAATTATAATTCAATATATATTAAATTATTATATGAAAAAATGTATAAAACTTTATTGTGATTGATTCCTATTAACAAACCAGCTCTGCTCACTTTACAAATTAATTTTAAACTAATATTTTTTAATTTATTAAATTAATAAGTTAATTTCAAACTTAGTTCTGCCTAGTTGACACCGTATAGAAAACAATGGGATGTAACTCTTGGTTAGAGGTGGTAGAATTCGACCCGATCCGACAAACTCGCCCGACCTGTCCGGATCTGAATCCGATCCGACCCGATTGTTTAGGAATTTTTAAGAAAGTCAAACTGACCTGACCCGACCTGAACCTGACCTGACCCGACCCGACCCAAGATCAAATGACTTTCAATCCAATCGAAATCTATCAATGATCTGAAAAAACACAACATGTAAATTGACCCGACCCGACCCGATTTCTTCCAGAAAGTCAAACTGACCTGACCCGCTTGACCTGAACCCGAACCCGACCCGACCCGCCCGATTGCGACCTCTACTCTTGGTGTTTTGGGAAATGCAAATTATGCAATGCAATTGCACCGACAGTAATTTAAAGAGAGAACATATTTCTTCATCTCTCATTTTTGTCTCTTGTACCAGTTTGTGTGCACTCGGTTCACCTTGTACAGAACTAATATTCTATGTAACATACATTATGAAGTACATATCAATATGATATTTTAATCAACTGAAAAAAAATTACATATATCAATGCTAATGTTTGTATTATAAATCTTGTTGTTGTGGATATTAGTATTCATTCAACTTGATTTTACTTATGCAACTACTACATCAATGTTATTTTTATGCAAAAATTAAAATGATAATTATTATCTGTATATGGGGATTTTAAGGGAAATTTTATTACGCTATGCAACGTTTACAAAACTGGAATTTCAATAAAGTAGTATATATTTCGATCTACATAACAAAAGTTCCAGTACTAGAAATAGAAAACTTGAAATGCAAATTTATCATTTAAGAGGGTGATATTCAAAATAAAAGTTTCTTCGCTGGGTTCGCTCCGCGCAGCCTCGCCTCCACTTGTTGAGTAGATTGAGCGCACATTTATTGTTAAAAAAATGATACATTAGCCGTTATACCCTCCAAAAATGTACTATTTGTTATCACTCTTGACCGTTGAAAAGGTTCTTGTTAAACATTAGGCTTAATTGTTTGCATATTTTTTTCATTACTGTTGGCCACATTATTATAAAGAACGCAAAACGGAATATATTTTAGTTTGTGACTTCGGGTGAAGATTAACATTAGAATATAGATCTTGACTTGCATCATTTGGTGGTTGTTTTATGCTAATTTCGAGCATTACGAAAAACTAGTTGGTTCTGAAGAAAGAAAGGAATCCCATGCAATTTCATATGCTATCATCAGCCCAAGATATGATGGGAACTTCTGAAATCGTACCATATGTAATTGCATATATAAAAATAATACAATGTGTCTACAACGCCGACACTCTTATCTTCATAATAAAAATTGGTCATACAATTACGAGATGTATTGTATCATGTTGTGACTTTTCATCTGATTGAGATAATCTTTTATTATTATTATTTTTACGTTAATTCTTTCAATTGTATCGTCGCCTCAAAATTTTGTTTTTGGTACTTTTTTTTTTTCCAACAAAACTCCGGAGACAGTCAAAAGTCTCATTAATTACAACGGTGAAATTATGAATAAAATTAAAATGCGCTTGTAAAATTGATATTATGATACATAAATAAAGTAAAAATAAAATGAACTAAATACTAAACCACTTTAAAGTATTGATATTTGATGTTAGAAAAAAAAAGTAAGTACGTGAAATAGTATAAAATAAAAAATATTAAGTTATTTTCATGCTTGTGTAGTGAAATAATGAAAGGCACTTTCACATGATATATTAAGTGTCTTAAAATACTTAAATAATCATTACAACATTTACCAAACATCCTTTATTGTCCAATTGATTACATACTCTTCCTTCAATTAATGCGTTTTGTTTAAAAAAGATGAGAAAAAGACCTAAAAAACAGGGAATATTTTTTTATCGTTTGTAAATGATCTGACTCATTCAAATAGAAGTATAACATAAATAAATGAAATTCTAACTTAACTAGTTCCATGCATGTAAATTCTGACACGTGAAAGCTAATGTGAACATTGGGTATTGATTTTGACCACTATATTGCGCCAGCGCCATCAACACATCAACATAATTAATCTTTGTTAGTGCTTGAAACACTGATCGGAATTTTTTTTATTTTTCAAAAAAGAAAGTGAGAATGATTAAACTGACTACTAAAATAGTAAAAAAAAAGAATTTAGATATTATATTGTTAATTTATGTGTTAATAACAAAACAATTGCTCTTCTTTAATACAATTATTTAACATGTATTTAGCTTTTTACAAAATTGAGCTCTTGCATTCCTGGTATAAATTTAGTCACACTTTGAAGCCCAAGACTCTGTTTGCTGAGAAATCAATAGGGCCTAATTGGGTTGCATTGTCCAAATCCGAGAGGTGCGCATCTAATTTGTGGCTTGAGATTTCATTTGCTTGCTCTTGCAATAAAAAAAAAAAATTGCATATCAGCCTAATGTTGGTTCAATTTAGCCATAGACACAAACTGTAGAAACCAAAATCCAATCTCCAGACCAAATTTTTTTTTATTGGAAATATGAGAGTCAAGTTATTAAATTTCATGATAGTTTATAAAGACTTCATTCGAATTTTGAATCACGACCTCCAAATAGAAGGTGCTGTCTTTTATCACAAGATCAAAGCTTGATTCTCTCCGAACCAAAGTTTTACAACTTGACCTTATTTTCTATGTTGTGGAAATAACCTTTCACACTTCGGTTTAATTGTGGAGTAGGCTTAGTTCTCTGCTCTTGGAAACAAATATTGAATTGAAACAAAAGTAATTAGAAAAAAAATATGGAATTTATATCCGTGTTGTTTTGAAATCAAGCGGACATGATTTCAAACAAAAATGAACTTCCTTTCATTATTTTGGAATTAAATTTAAATTTAGCTCTATGGTTCGCAAAATCGGCCGATTCCGAGATGAGTTTTACCGATTTTTATGAATGGCCATTTTTTCAAAAGAAAATCGCCAAAATCGGCCGAGTCAAGGCGGAGTCAGCCGATTTCAAGTCTGAGACTGTCGTAGGAAGAGTTTTGAGGAATAATAGTGATCAAGCGAAAACTTAAAGGTTTTAATTTGTAAAAAAATAATGATTCAATTCAATTGATACTTGATCGGTTGCTGATGTATTAATTTATAAATGTCACATATATAATGTTTATAATATTGACAACGGTTTTATATGTTATATAATTGTCTATTATTTCTTTTATTTATTTACGCATAGAAAAATCAGAATTAAAAATTTAAGAAAGTACTTGGCAACGCCTTCTAATTTCTATTGACAGAAAATAACATGCACAAACATGCAATCATAATGACCAAGTGATCCAGCTAGCTCAACATAATTTCTGACAATAAATGAATGTGTTTCAATTGTAATTATATATAATCTAAGTTTGAATTTATATATACATTTTGATTTATCATCAATTAAATATTTTTTATTTTTATATCTTTTTGTTCTAAATGTGAGAATGTATCAGGTTATTTGATCAGTTTGAATGTTTATATTATATTAATATAGTAGATTATTTGAGTGTAATGTGTTGCTTTAACATTATTTTGTGATTAAATATTTTTTTATTTTGTCTATTTTTTAATGAAAAATAAGTTTTTTTTCAAAAAAAAAAAATCTGATTTTCTGATCTAATTCAACTGATTCAGACTGATTTTTTCGATTCTGATTTCAAAGTCAACTTGCCGATTCTGAATCCGATTCCGATTTTGCGAAACTTGAGTAAAACACCTTTACCCTTGAATAACCCAAAACTACCAGGGCTCTGGGCTCAAATTGTTGCGAGATCCATCAATATGTTGTATAACAAGAGAGAACGATTAAATTTGCTGGCGGCAACAAAAAAAATTGTTTTGTTTTGTTTTTTTGTTTAATGCAATCTCATTGTATACATTAATCAAAACTAAAAGTTACATTATTGAGATAACATTGTACACAATTAAGAGAAAACAACTCAATCTATGATTGGCATTGCTTCTATAAGTTAAATTTCTTTTAAGCATTTATGGGGTGAAATGCGATGGTCGAGTGCTTGGCAAGGTGAAGGCTAAACTGGCCTCCTTTCTCAGTCATGTCGAGCTTGTCAACACCAGGCGGCGTAACGAGATCAAAATCCTTAACTAATTTTCCAACAATAAGCCCGAGAATCGGCAATGCCAATATAATTCCAGGACAACTGCGCCTCCCCACTCCGAAGGGCAAAAATCTAAAATCAACCTTTCCACCTCCAACGGTTGCATCGACCTGGTTCTCTTCCTCCAAAAACCTCTCCGGCCTGAACTCCTCGGGGTCACGCCACATCTCGGGGTTGTTTTGGAGCCACCAAGCATTTACCACCACCTTTGAACCTTTTGGAATGGTGTAGCCTCCAAGTTTGGCTTCCTCTAGGTTCATGTGTGGGACCAGGAGAGGGATTGGTGAGTGCAATCTCAGGGTTTCCTTTACAACTGCTTGTATGTAAGGCAGCATGTGGAGGTTTGCCTCGGTCAACGGCTGGTCTCCAAGGGTTTTGCTGAGTTCTTCTCTGATCTTTTGTTGAACGGATGGGTGGTTCACGACCTCTGCTATGGCCCACTCAATTGACCAGAGGGTGGTTTCTATGGCTGCACATTTGATTTCAAATTAACAAATAATTGGTTTAAAAATAAGTCAAATTACTGACGAGTCAAACAGTTTATAAGATATTTTTGTATATATATATATACCTGCAACATTGATATTCTCCACAATATAAATGACATTGTCTGTACTGATCTCTCCATTCTTCTCTGCCTCTATTATGTGATCCATTGCACACCTCAACTTGTTCCTGTCTCCAGGGGCTGCCATCACCTTCCTTTTAACAATTACAAGTATTTAAAATTTTAGAATTGACACCAACAATCATCTCCAAAATTTAATTAATTATAGACAAGAATAGGGCCTTTATTAATGAGCTTCGAAATAGGAAAACAATGGTGATGTAGTCAGTGTTAATGGGTAGGTATGCAAGAAAATCTATTATAAGAAAAGGGAATTGCACATCCTTTTGTTGACCAGTCAAAATTGGAATATTACTTACATACCCTATGAAAGTCATAAAAATTTTCACATCTACATTTTACTTAGATTAACCAAATAGGTACCTTCTCTGCTCTACATAGTTGTTATTGAAAAAGGCCAGTCTCCTACTCTGCAAGTCCTTGCACTTGTTCAAGTAACCCCTAAGAAAAGGCCGTAATATTGGGATGAAGTCTCCGTAGTTGTACTCGAAGCTTTGCGCAAGACGGCTCCTCTCCGAATTGAATTCGGTGGCCTGAATGAACATCGGGTCAGTCTCGGACTCGAACCTCGCATCAAACATCATACGGTACATGATGTTATACAGCATCAGCTGCAGTCTGCGGCGCACCACCACACCATCTCTTTGGGCTATCGTGTTGCCGCGTAAGTCAGACACGACCATGTCCATCTCGTCCTCCCACATGTTGCGGTATTGTTGAACGACCTGTATGTCATTGCATTAATACAACATAATCAATCAACAATCTGCACAGGTTATATCATCGGGAAAGCACAAAAATAGTGGAAGAAGAAATGGTTGAAAAATAAGAACTGAGATCGAATATTGGACATTCTTTTGACTTGTCTTATTGAATTCTGACAAGGTCCGGATGAATATAGCATTTAAAATCGAAAACACAGAATAATGGAATATTAATTAATTCCCTTTCTTCATAAAAACTGTCATTTGTTTCTCAGTTTATATCTACTTATAAATTAAGTACCTTTTGGGTGAAAAATGGGAGTGTCATGATACGACGCATCTTGCGCCAGTGATCGCCATACTCGGTGAACACCATATCTTGCCCGTTTGCAGTAAAGATATCAAACACGACATTTCGTGGCCGGGACCCGAACTCAACTCCTTGTGTATGCAATACCTCAGTCGCCAATTTTGGATCAGAGACCACCACCAAGTTTCGGACACCTAACCGTAGCAGAAACACGTTGCCATATTTCTTTGCCATGCGTGCCAAAAACCTGTGGTTCAGGTCATTTCCAACCTGCATTTGTTTTTATCACAATGACAAGAGATCAATCTCCAAGAAGACCAAACCATTATCTAAATTGGTAAATTTCATATGTAAGAGAAGTTAAGGTATATATCGATGTGAACTACATACCTGAAGCCAGTTGCCGAAAATGGGTACGGCCATGGGTCCGGGGGGAGAATTAGGTGCAGCATTGGAGACGAGAAGAGGTGCCAAGAAGACGATGAAGGGAATAGGGATTGTGAACAAAGATTGTGTTTGGAAATAGGATTTGATAACCCAAATTGAGGCTAAGGAGAGGAAGGTGGAGAGAGCCACCTTTGGAAGGGAGAAAGCCATACTGGTACCAAATCCTTCTGATACTTCTTTTTAATTCGTGTGTGTGTGGTTCTTTATGAATATACAGTGAGCGTTTTTGGGTTGTTGGGTAGGGATGATGGAAAGGGAGAATTTATAGGTAAGTGATGGAGAGTGGTTAGGTGTACATTTCAGAGTTCAAAAAGAATACACTTGAATCTTTGAGTGCATGTGAGACCGATAAGCTTTTATGCTGCATAGGATTATGATTTTATTGCCTTTCCATGAGAAATTTTAGAAATTCATGTAAATTGTTGAGAACATGATTGATATATTTTTGTCATGTTTTCTATCAATTACCCCATAAATGCTTGCAGAAGATATTTATTTTTGGACTTTAGAAATGTGTAGTTACAATGCCATGGGATGATAAGAACGACTATTGGTGCCAGGTTGTAGATTGAAGAAAGATACACTAGTTTAATATTTTTACTTTTCAATTTGCATAAAGATAGATATATAAATGATTTTATGCACTCATATTTTTTTTGAAGAAAGATATACACTAAGATTTATTTTTAATTAATGTTCTAGTAGCATTTACTTCTTATTGTAATCAGAGTTGCTTTTGATCTCTATTTAAAATGGGGAAAAGTTACAATAAATTCATAGGTACACTAGCGTGTCTTGTAAGAACGAATTATGACGCCATATCTATTATATTTGTCTTTCAAATGTTGTATAATAAAAAATAATAAAATTAGATTATATTTCAACGTTTTCTTTTCTAAAAACATAATATAATTTGGCACAATGAATTTTGATCAGTTGATTTTTATATACAGAAAGATATTTTCAGTACTATAATAATTTTAATAGCAGATCCGAAACCATTGGCTCAGAGAATCAAGTATTCTAAAAAAAATTGTATAATAACAACAAGCAAAATTCAATTGTATTGTTTTGGTGATGAAATCAATGGGCTGAATGAAACAAGGTTGGAGAGGATTGATTGAATGGCAGCCTGGCTACGTGGACCAATCACCGCTTTGAATGTAGGTAGGACCGCAGAAGAATAACAATTTTTGAAAGATGGTTAGTGGGATGCGGTTTACCATTACTTTTCACTTTCAGACTTCAAGAGTATAATGATATATTTAAAGACCAGCATATGAAGATGGTTAGTTGCTGTTGCTATATTTGTAATATTTGTATAATTTTTTATTAGGCAGGAAATTGTTTTACTTAGTTCTATATATGATACATTATAGAGGAAAATAAAATATATATAGTTTTTATTTGTTATGATATAAATGAGTCTAGAGAAAATATAAAAGAAAAGAAGATATAATATGAATTTGTGTTAGATGCACACATTTCTAATAGGAAACACAAAACTAAAAGTTTACAAATTCAGTATTATTAATAAAGAAGTTATCGGGTAAACATTAAATATAACAAAGTTTGAGTGTCTAAAAATTGAAGTCTTATATATACAAAAAAAAAAAATCTATTTTTTTAATCTTCTATTGGGTTTAGAAAGAGTCAAGGGAAAAAAAATGTGCCGTGTCAATCGTCAAAATAGGCATGTTGACAGAGTTGGTGGTCGTCTTCCTGGACTTGATTAACTTTGATGTTATGTGGCCCCACTGTCTCAAATGAGTATGTATCCTTTGTAGTACTCTACTCATAAAATAATTATCTGAATTTTCACATACCGTTAGATTTGAACTGCGGACGGAACAATTACACCAATGATGTTTAAATTCATGAGGACTGCAATAATAATAGACACTTCACGCATCCATTACTTCAGACGATGTGAATTCGTATTGATTCCCAATATGTCATTTTGTTGCTTTATTTGTTCTTAGTTCTAACCTCCAACTGTTATCTAAATTATTGTACACCATTTACTCACACAATTCCTTCTCTCCTCTTTCTTCATGGGAAATAAAGTTCAATACAAGATTTTTTTTTCTTTTGAAAATAGTAAGTATATGATAGTCTGCTACATTTCTTGAACCAAATAAAGACATCCTAGGTGATTATTTATTTAAATATTGTGAGGATAAAGAAAGAAAAATAAATGCATCTTTCTTTTTCAATATTATTCTTGTATAAACCTAAACAGATATCATTGATATATAATATTATTTATCAACCACTTTATGATTTTATCACTAATATTATTTTATTCATAATTGATAACATTTAATGTATTAGAAAAAATTAAAGGACGCGTAATATTATGATTCATCAACCACTTTTATGATTCTTTACCGCTGCTAAACTGCTAATATTATATTATCCTCAAATATATATATATATATGAGTAAAGATACCGTGAGCTTAAACTCACATAGGCTTTCTATGAAATTAACTACAAAATCATATCAAATTATTTTTAAATTTTAATTTATTATGCTCATTAAATTATTTATATGAAAATCTTATGAGATGCAAAAATTTAAAGTGATTTGAGTTTTTTAAGTCATGATTTTTAATTTTTGAAAATCAGTCCTAAAAATAATAATAATATATTCAATACTTGAACATCATTTTAAAAAATTAAAAATGATGACTTAAAAAACTTAAAACACTCTAAATTTTTGCATACAATAATATTTTTATATAAAGAATTTAATGAGAATGATAAAGTAAAATTTGAAAATAATATGATGTATTTTTTGAGTTTCCGTGAGTTTAAACTCACGATATCTTTGCTCATATATATATATATATAATATGCAATGAAACTAGTTGCATTCATAGCGTAATAATTAGTAAAATGGTTGACTTGCAATTAGGAACCTAGTACAAAGTGCCAACTAGCAGTGCTCTTATGAGCACGGAAATGAGAGAAATGTAAGCCACAGAAAATCAACACAGCATGCCAACTAATTTCGTTTAGACGACAGACAGCCTTTACTGAAATATCCTTTTTACCTTTCCGCCCATGGTTTTTCCATTCAATTGTTTTGACTCGTTTTGATAGATATCTTTCAATATATATATATATATATATATAGAGTTTAACTATGGTGTTATACATAATACGGATCGTCTCAATGTTATAAATTAGTTCTTCATTATTAAAGTGTAAATGATCGATCCAATCGTACAAAATAATTTTCGTATGAATATCTCGATATAGACTAAATTTTATATTTTTTAGAATGTTTTTTTTAAATAGTTAGGAAATCGTCTCTTTTAAATGGCTCATAATAATTAAATCAAGTGATTTTTTAACTATATTAAAAAATAGTAAAAAAATTCTAAAAAATATAAAATTTAGTCTACATCAAGATATTCATATAAAAATCATTTTGTGTGGTTCAGATCGACCATTTAAACTTGAAAATCAAGAACTGATCCATAGCACGGGGGTGATCCGTACTATGCATATCACCATAGCCAACTATATACATATATTATATATATATATATATATATATATATATATATATATATATGTATATATATATAAAGAGAGAGAGAAAGAGTCTATGGTGCTTCGTGAAGTATAAAATTTTTCGTACTTCGTGAAGTATAAATTTTTTCAGGTTTATAAGTTCAAATGATTGATCCAAATCATTGAATAAGATCTCTATACTGAAATATCATTAGAGATCAAATTTTATATTTTTTTAAAAAGAGAGGATCAGTTGACAATGAGTTATTTTAACAACCTTGACAACGAACTTCGAAAAAAATAGAAAAAAATCTTAAAAATAATTTTTTTTATAGATGTGTTCTACTACCTATGGATTGATGTTCATTCAAATTTCATTATCGTTTGATAGTCCATCAAATACCGTTAAATTGAAACTTTTACAAATTACATAAACAAATGATGATCTTTGATGGACTACCAAATGATAATGAAATTGCATGAAATTTGAATGAACATCAATTCTTAGGTAGAATAACACATTTATAAACTTTTTTATTTTTAAGATTTTCTTTTTATATTTATTTAGAGATTCGTTGTCAAGGTTATCAAAATAACCCGTTGTCAACCGATCCCCTCTTTTTTTTTAAATATTTACTATTTTTTAGATAGACTGACAATTACTAGTATTGAACGGTGCAACTATCATTAGATCAATAAAATTTGAACTCATCTAAAAATAACAAAAAAAATTAAAAAAATATAAAATTTGATGCAATTTTGTTGTACATGCATGCATAATTATGTGTATTAACCTATTATTGTTATATTTATAATTATTATTAGTGCCCTACACAACCTAGCAGCAGTGAGTACGAATATTATGTCATGCGAAATATGATTGAAATTATCAGGAATTACCCATTAAATTGTTTTCCTAAAGTGAGTAGAAATTAAATATACATAATTAAATTTATTAGTTTTTTCAATATATATTTACGTACTAATCATTTTTTCTTTTTTCAGAGCATCAAAACCTACAATCCTTTAACATCGACCGAGTATGAGGAAGTAAAAAAATTTTGGGTTGAGTTTGTGATTTCCTTGTTTTGACATTTTTTATCAAGTTTTAATATTTTATAAATATTTGTTATATTTTATTGTATTATGTGTGTATGTTAGATAAATTAGTTAATTAGATGTAGTTAATTAGTAATTAAATGTAGTTATTATTATTTTTGTGAAAATGCATGTGATGAAAATATTATATATGGCTAGCATATATAGGCTAGTCACAGAAATAAAAAGAATAATTTAAAAAAATATATATTTTTACAGCGGTTTTTATGAAGAAACCGCTGCAAAACAATTTAAAAAAAAAATTACAGCAATTTTTATGAAAAAACCGCTGCAAAAATAATTTTACAACGGTTTTTAAGGTAAAAACCGCTGTAAAAGGTGATGTTTACAGCGATTTTTAGTTAAAAACCGTTGTAAATGGT
>CAXKVV010002153.1:0-13077 GCA_964058805.1 Schoenoplectus triqueter
TATTTTATCTAATTTTCCTGTGATTGTTGTCATTACTAATTTCATCTGCAAGGTTACTTTTTATTTCGTAATCTTCTCCTAAAAGATATCGTCTATTGTAGGTTTCTTCCTGTTCTCTTAATGATCTCTTAATGCTTCGAAGTCGTCTTCATAATCATTTTCTCTCGATGATATTTGTATTCTATTGAATCGACTATTTATTACTTCTGTACGTTGTTCGTTTATTTTTTCCAAAAGTTTTTCTTTCATTTCTCTTAAAAGTTTTTTCATTTGATGTAATTAAAATTATCAATTCCTAATTCAGTTCGTATAATTGAATTTTTCGAAATTATTCAAGTGTTCTGTCATCTTTAAAACAGTATAAAGAAATTTCATAAAGTTTCTTATCAATAATATTTAAAAACTTTGTTCCTAATTCACCTTCTGCTATTAATGAAAGTCATTCAAATCATCTAAAATTCTTTCTCTTAAAATCTTTGTTTGTAGTTTATCTAACTTGTAATATAAAGATACTTGATTGCTTTGTAAAAGTTTATTTAAATGAATTCCTTGTTGTTCAGGTGTATCAAAAATCTTTTCTAAATATAAAAGTGTTTCTAAATCAAAATATCAAAATGTTTATTAAAATCATTTTCTTCTTCTTTAGTAAAATTAAATATATCATCAAATTCATTTAAAAGTTTTGAGGGTCTAGGTTTAGCTTTATAATAGCTTGTCGTCATCGTTACTAGCGTGTTGTCTCAGAATAATTATTTGACTTTGTTAAGCGTTTTTCTAAGATGGTTACTAAACTTTGCTTGGAAAGGTTACCTCAATTTAGATTTTTTTTTTTTTTAAGAGTATTTCTTAGGATGGTTATTAGGCTCTGTTTTTTTTTTTCAGAAATTCATCTACTAGGCTCTCGTTCTTTCGTAATCTATCCATCTTGTGATATGGTTAAACTTATTGATTATCTATCATTTAGATTTCATTACATTTAAATTTATCTGAAATTAATTTTAACTTTGTTTGCTCAGGATGGTTACTAGGCTTTGACGCTGGTTGCGTGCTTGTTTTTCCTTGAATGGCTTTATTAAGCGTGTTCCCTAGGATGGTTACTAGGCTCTGATACCAATTTTTGCTAATGCGGAATGCTCTGATACCAATTTTTGCTTTTGCGGAATTTGTGGAATTCTTGATTTGTTGATTAATATATCAGCTAGATATGTATTTTCTTCCTTGCTAATGCGTACATTTTATCAAGATTTAAAGAATACAAATATCATCGAGAGGAAATGGTTATGAAGATGATTATGCTGAAGATTTCGAAGCATTAAGAGAACAAGAGGAAGCCAACAGACTCTTAGAAGAAGAAGAAGCATACAATAGACGATATCCTTTAGGAGAAGATTACGAAATAAATAGTGACCTTGCAGATGAAATAGATAATCGAATGGAAAATTGGTAATGACGACAATCACAGAAAAATTAGATGAACTACTACACATAATGGATAAAGTTAGTGACAGAATAACAACTTTAGAAATTAAAATCGAAGCTGTAGAAGGAATTGTACGACGCTTAGCGATAGAACCATATAAAAACATATTATCACGTGCCCAAATACGAGAAATAGTAAAAGAACAACAACAAAATGAGTGACGTAGATAAATTAATAGACATATTCGAAGGATTAAAATTAATTGAATCTCAAGATAAAGAACCAAAAGCATTAGTAACCGAAGAAATAGAAAATGAAGGATTCATACGAGGATTTGATAGTGACGAAGAAGAACCAGAAATACAGGTAAATCAAAACGATTCAGATAAACCAGGAACGTCAGGAACAAAAAGAGAAGAACATAGAAGTAATTTCAGAAAGTTCGCACATAAACATAAATACATAGAAAGAAATGGAGAATGGCAGAAATACATCCCAGATGAATTTAGACTTAAGAATAGAAGTGTTGAAGGAGGAATAATTAATATAGATTGCGCTTCAAACACTAAAGAATTAATAATAGAATGGATTAATAACCATGAATTACAAATACAGTTAGATACGAAATTAGGAGAAATGACACTAAAAGAATACGTACATTTTGTAATGTATACTACTGAAGGTAATTTGTCAAATTGGCTAGAAAATCAAAAGATTTTAGTTGAACCAACGTTAGAAAACGATACAACAATAAAAACAAAATTATCCTTTTTAGAACACTTATTAGAACAGATTCTAATCGAATTTACGGGGGAAGGTAGTAAAACCGAAAATCAAGAAGAAGAAATACATGACATTTTAGTAAACATGCGACTTTGTGACCCAGCATATATAGAAAACTATTTTTGTCAAATAAAACAAAATATATATAAATCTAAAAATATAGATAAATTAGTACCGATAATAATTAGTAAACTTCCTGAAGCAATGAAAACATATGTTAAACAAAATATGATTGAAGATAAAATTACAGTAGGAGTTATTGAAAAACATTGTAAAAATTATAGGAAAATGCTATGCTTAAAAATGAGAGAAAAACATGATATGAAACGAATAACTAAGACACATTGTAAAACAGTACCAAACATAGGACAAGAATTCGGATGCAATGATAGACAGTATAAACGTTTTCCTAAAAAACGGAAATATAAACCAAACTATCGAAGATATGATCCAAATTACAGGATAAAACATAAATGGAAAACTAGTAATAAACCTTGGAAACGACGATATAACAATTATTATCGAAAGAAAACCGATAGTTCCAAATACTGTCCAAACAAAAAGAAGAATTGCCGATGCTGGAAATGCCAAGAAGAAGGCCATTACGCTAACGAATGTCCCATGAATAATAAACAAAAAGAAAAACAATTAAAAATGATATATGCGTTAGGATTAGAACCTATAGAAGAAATATTTGAAGAAAACGAATTAATAGATTTTGATTGTTACGAAATAACTACTGAAGACGAATCAAGTATGGAAGAAACGACTGATGAAACCTCTGATGACGAACAAACATGAGTAAGAATAGTTCTTTTATCAAAGTAAAATTATTCAATAAAATTATATACGGATACATTGACACTGGAGCGACCATATGTCTAGCCCAAAAAATAGTATTACCAGATAAATATTGGAAACGAATTGACACGCCTATAAAAGTACGAATAGCAAATAATAAGACAATTGATATAACTATGAAAGCAATCGAATTAGTTTTATTAATCGAAGGTCATAGATTTCCGTTACCCAGTTTATACCAACAAGATACTGGTTTACCACTAATAATAGGAAATAATTTCTTAAAATTATATCAACCTTTCATACAAAAGTTACAAACTATACAATTACGGAGTCCAGATATAGGAAAACAACAAAGTACTATGATCGAAACAAAAATTTACAACACTGCACACATTTTAAGGGGGGAGATTTTCCAAAAACTTTTTACAATTACAACCAACTTGTTGAATACAAATTTAGATACTGAAATTGAAAAATGGTTAGATAAAATATGCAGTTTAGATCCATTAGATAAACAGAAGAATAGAAATAACATGTTAGTAAATATTGAATTAATAGACCCAAACAAAGAAATAAACGTTATAAACAGAATACCCTATAATGAAACCGATGTAAATGAATTTAGAGAAGAAACAACCAAATTACTTGAAAAAGGCATTATAGAACCAAGTACTAGTCCACACAGTGCACCTGCATTCTATGTAAACAACCACAGTGAACAAAAAAGAGGAAAACGACGCATGGTAATAAATTACAAAGAAATGAACAAAGCGACTAAAGGTGATGCATATAAATTACCGAGACAGGACTACATATTCACCCAAATAAGAAAAGCGAATTGGTTTACAACCCTAGATGCAAAATCAGGATATTGGCAACTTAGGTTAAACGACAAAACAAAATTATTAACTGCATTTAGTTGTCCACCACAAAACCATTATCAGTTCACGGTATTACCTTTTGGATTAAAACAAGCACCATCTATCTACCAAAGATTTATGGACAATAGCTTAGCAAATTTGAATAACTGTTTAGCATATATTGATGATATAATTATCTTTACACAAGGAACTAAAAATGAACATTTGATAGAATTAAGGAAAATATTTAAAAGAATTGAGGAGAAAGGAATAATTCTTGGAAGAGACAAATGCAAAATTGCTCAAGAAGAAATTGAATTTCTAGGAATGAAAATTTTGAAAGACGGTTTTATTGAACCACAAACTCATTTATTAGAAAAAATTAAAGATTTTCCTGAAGAATTTACTGATAGAAATCAAATACAAAGATTTCTTGGATGTTTAAACTATTTAGGAGAAAAAGGATTTTGTAAAAATTTAGCAGAACAAAGAGCTCATTTACAAAAAAAGATTTCAGAAAAAATGCTATGGACTTGGAATAAACAAGATTCAGAAGCAGTAAGAAGTTTAAAAACATTGTGCAATAATTTACCAAAACTTTATTTACCAAAGAAAGTTGATCTTTTGATTTTATCAACTGATGCAAGCAAAACCACTTGGGGAGCAATCCTACAAGCGGTACCAAACTCTTATGAATGCTTCATGAATACTATACTGAAAACTCATACTGAATACAATACTGAATGCTGTCAGTCACTTCCCTTCGACAAGGAAAAACACAACACAAACACCACCAATAAAAGAGAGGTAAAAAACATTTATGTGAGAAAAATAGTGAATGACCTCATAAACCAAAATGGCATCAGATTATCCAAATGGGTATCTGGTACATTTACACCACCACAAATCAACTACACAGTACATGAGAAAGAAACATTATCTTTCATACAAGCCCTTAAGAAATTTAAAATTGACCTACTTCCTACCACATTCATCTACCAAACAGATTCCACTTATACCAGAGATTTCCTCAAATATAAACCTCAAAATAATTATAACCAAGGAAGGATCCTTAGGTGGTCCCTAGAAGCACAACAGTTTAACTTCATATCAATCCATATACCAGGAAAAGAAAACTACCTAGCAGATACTTTAACAAGAGAATGGAAGCAATCGAACAAATGAAGAACCAGATGGAAAAGGAGCTACAAGAAATCCTACAACAAATAGAACAACTTCAGAAGGCTGCAGACGAAAAACGAAGAATTATCTCTGCATTAAACACAGCAATAAACCCTACCACCACAAGCTCTGAAAATCCACCAATAAAGAAAACTTTTGTTATCTTTGAAGGACCCTATGAAGGACTATACGAAAACCAAGCAACCGCAAACAGATGCCTAACACCGGGTGTCAAACATCATGCTTACAACTCCAGAACAGAAGCCGAACAAGCTTATTCTTTATTTCTACAACAAAAACAAGACTCTTACAAAGAAACCTTAAAAAAGCCAGCTGCAAGACCAATTCCAAAACCTGAATTATTCTTAAGACCACAAATTCCAAAACCGTTCCACTCTAGACTAGCAAAATTACCCCAAACAGCCATAACTTTCCAATCCACGATAAAAACAAAAGAAGAAAAAGAGAGAATATCCAAACTCACTGTAAACCAATACAATGAATGTTACCAATTCCTCAAAAACTACTCTGAAAAAGACAAAACCACTGGACTATACCCCATGGAAGCAGGAGGCGAAGGCCTCAAGGCAGTTGCATTAACCGGAGTAAACCCTCTGAAAGTCAATGAATTCTACCAAGCAGGCTTATTAAAGTTCATATACTTCAAACAATCATCCACTTTCCAACATTTCCCAACAGATTTCCAGCGAATAATCAATCTATACCAAAGGCATGTCCTGAAAGATAGAGAAGGATTTATCAAGATCAATAGTATTCCTCCAACTTTCATGGCGGGGGAAGATTTCACCATTTCACAACCAGCAATCACCATATGCATGCTCGGTGTCAGCAACGGACAACATCCAGATTTAACAACACCTTTGAGTAATTTTGAATATAATGAATTAACAACTTTTAAGTTTAATTATTTATCCACCATAAGATCCATTATGAAGTTCGACGGAAGACTCAACTACCTCACAGAACAAGATATGATTTGGAGCAGATGGAACAAAGAAAGTCTTGACGAAGATATACAAAAAATAGAAAAATTCCTTGATAAAATCATCAACATCGAATTAAGTTATCCAGAACCACTAAAGAAGGAAATATGCTTAATGATGAAGGAAGAATTTGGCGGGTCCCATATCTGTCAACAATGCACCACTGAAGGAAGCTCATCTAAAACTCCACCACCAGAAAATACCGCACTACCAACAGTACCTCCAAAAGAAGATGCTGCAAAAGGAAAAGAAAAAGTTGAAGAATTATTGAAGATAAAGGAAGAAGCCACCGAAGAAAAGGAATAAAGAAAAACTCCACTATCAACAGGGTAGCTTAGGGTAGACGCAATGTAAGGGTATGCGTTTGTGCAACCCCTTAGGGTTTAGTTATAAATAGGGTAGGTAGATAGAAGGAAAAACCAAGGTTCAATAGAGAGACCTTCACAAACCCAAGGTTGAAAAAACCTTTCAGAGACTCAAACCGAAAACCCTTTGTATTTCCTCTTTATTTCCAATGATCTTAGGATCATTTCTGTATCTGTAACTATCTTATATGAATAAATAAATTTCCTTTTTAAATCCAATCTCAATTTCCATTGCACTTCCAATTTCTTGATACTAACTCTGGAGATAGGAGCTTTTCCCTGGGTGTTGAGGACGTAGAAGCCGAGGAAGGCGTTAAGTCCAAGTGTGTCCACCATTTCGGAGAAGGTAAACTTCTATTTGAGTTTTTTGTATCATTTTCTGTTTTGATTATTAATATGGAAATCATTGAACACAACGAAGAAGAAAGTAACTATTTAGCAGACGTATTAATCGACAAATCAATAATAACACAATTAAAAAATAAAGGCGCATTAGATATTAAAGAAACTGAAGGAATACAGAAAAATATCTTTGAAATATTAAATAGAGAAAATATTATATACTATGGTATTATGCAAAGTGAACAAAACATTTTAATTGAAGAAGCAAATAAAAGTTTTCAAGCACCAATTGTAGTAACTTCGCAAATTCAAAAAAGAATTTCCAAAATTAAAGAAAAGGATAGAAAGAAAATAGGATACATCCATATAAACACTATTCAAATTATAATTAAATCTACATTCAGAGAAGGTATTAAAACACCAGTAGAACTTATTATCGAAGATAACAGAATTTCAGATAAAACAGTAAGCAGATTAGGAAAAATCGAAGGCGATCTAGGATACGGAGTCATTAAATTTAATGTAACACTACAATATCCTATACCATTAACTACTGAAAGACTAAATAATTGTATCGGAGTCATATGCGATTTTAAAAACAAAGACTTAATGAAAAATGGAGATATACCAATGGTAGTATGCTATAGAATATCTTATGCATTAAGTAACAGTTGTTTAAGTATTAAATATAAAGATCAAGATAGACTGTATACCGATAGACTTTTTAACGAAACTAGCACCTTAATAAAAACTGATGAAATTCAACGAAATTTCCTTAGAAACCATAGACCAAGACTAGCACTTGAAGGAATAAGAAGAAATAATATCATTAAAAATGATGAAGAAACTAAAAAAAATGATGAAGAAACTAAACCTATAGTAATAACTTTTGACGAACGAAATAAACAGATAGCTACTTTAGAAAATCAAGTCAAAGATTTAAAGAAAACAATTGATAAAATTGAAAACAAAATATAAAGAAAAATTTCGCATAAGCATTTTTGATATCATATCAAGAAGAAAATTCCGCACACCCTTTTTGGTATCAGAGCATTCCGCATTAGCAAAAACTTATTTAGATTAATCAGCTAGATATGTATTTCTTAAAAATTATTACAACACCCCTTTTTGATTTCCTTCTACTTCTTCATATTACTGTTTCGTAATTATCGGAATCATTTTTATTGGAACTTTCTCCCCCCTCGAAAGAAGTGATTGGCATTATTCGTTCTGGAGTTATTAGTTTGATATGGCCAAGTTCATTATTTCTCCCTCAGTAAATAATATATTGATTTTCCATTTTTTAGAAACAAATTAAAAACCTTTTGAGATGAAAATTACCTTTCTCGTTGAAGATAAGCTGATGCCAACACTAAGGACTTTTGCTCTCCTTGGCTCGTCCTTACCCGTGCTCCAGGCCACTTGTCTTCTCTGGGATTGGCTTTCTTGATCTCTTGGCTTAATTGTTTCTCTCTTGACGGAACTATATTGATCGCTCATAGAACACTAAAACTAAACTTGAAACTAAACTGGGACTTGAAACTTAACTCGGAGATAGTTGATAAAAACTCTTTTATTGATAACTGGGGACGATTACATTGATTTCTCTCTATTTTCGGCTCCTATTGGGCTCCCCTCTAAATGGAGACCCTCACCCCCTATTTATATTACAAAGATGGCTTCTCTTCTACGCCATCTATCCACTCAGAAAATAAAAGCAAAAACCACTCACAAAAGTAAAAGCAAAAAGTAAAACACACTGAACAAAAAAGAAAAACACACTACAATAATTTACATTAGTGGTTGGGCCACTATCCCATCTTGGACGGTCTTCTTTTTCTTTTATTCCTCTTTTGCTGCTTTCGGTGGATTCTTCTTATCCTCTGGGGTCGGTGCTTCTGTTGGTGGTGTAGTTAGTGCTAACTCCTTTTCTTCTTTTTTGCTGCTGTCTCTATCTTCTTCTGTCGTCGTTGTGTAGCAGATGCTGCATCGATGGTTGTTCCCATATTCTTGGTTTAGCCTTGTACATAGCATTGATTTAACTTCAGGACTGTATGGGAACTCATTGAGGACTAGTTTGTCGATGAAGTTTTCGATCTGTGGAACATCCTCTGGTCTAAATCCTTTTGAACTCGGAGAAGTTATTAAAAGTTGTTCTGTTTTTAAATTTAGAAAACCTTCTTGTTCAATGGCTTGGTTGATTATGGCTATGTAGTCATCGAAGAATGGGTTTATCCCTCCAACTTCTTGTGACATTTCGAAGAATGGTAACTGTGGGTTTGCTGCTCGGAGTTTTCCTAGGGTTATTGCTGGGACTCTAATTCTTCTAGTTATTTGATTTTCCCCCCCTTCAAAGAATTCAGGGAAGCTTAATTCTAAACCTTAAGTAATAACTAGAAGAATTCTTTGAAGGTTTAGAATTAAGCTTCCCTGAATTCTTTGAAGGGGGGGAAAATCAAATAACTAGAAGAATTAGAGTCCCAGCAATAACCCTAGGAAAACTCCGAGCAGCAAACCCACAGTTACCATTCTTCGAAATGTCACAAGAAGTTGGAGGGATAAACCCATTCTTCGATGACTACATAGCCATAATCAACCAAGCCATTGAACAAGAAGGTTTTCTAAATTTAAAAACAGAACAACTTTTAATAACTTCTCCGAGTTCAAAAGGATTTAGACCAGAGGATGTTCCACAGATCGAAAACTTCATCGACAAACTAGTCCTCAATGAGTTCCCATACAGTCCTGAAGTTAAATCAATGCTATGTACAAGGCTAAACCAAGAATATGGGAACAACCATCGATGCAGCATCTGCTACACAACGACGACAGAAGAAGATAGAGACAGCAGCAAAAAAGAAGAAAAGGAGTTAGCACTAACTACACCACCAACAGAAGCACCGACCCCAGAGGATAAGAAGAATCCACCGAAAGCAGCAAAAGAGGAATAAAAGAAAAAGAAGACCGTCCAAGATGGGATAGTGGCCCAACCACTAATGTAAATTATTGTAGTGTGTTTTTCTTTTTTGTTCAGTGTGTTTTACTTTTTGCTTTTACTTTTGTGAGTGGTTTTTGCTTTTATTTTCTGAGTGGATAGATGGCGTAGAAGAGAAGCCATCTTTGTAATATAAATAGGGGGTGAGGGTCTCCATTTAGAGGGGAGCCCAATAGGAGCCGAAAATAGAGAGAAATCAATGTAATCGTCCCCAGTTATCAATAAAAGAGTTTTTATCAACTATCTCCGAGTTAAGTTTCAAGTCCCAGTTTAGTTTCAAGTTTAGTTTTAGTGTTCTATGAGCGATCAATATAGTTCCGTCAAGAGAGAAACAATTAAGCCAAGAGATCAAGAAAGCCAATCCCAGAGAAGACAAGTGGCCTGGAGCACGGGTAAGGACGAGCCAAGGAGAGCAAAAGTCCTTAGTGTTGGCATCAGCTTATCTTCAACGAGAAAGGTAATTTTCATCTCAAAAGGTTTTTAATTTGTTTCTAAAAAATGGAAAATCAATATATTATTTACTGAGGGAGAAATAATGAACTTGGCCATATCAAACTAATAACTCCAGAACGAATAATGCCAATCACTTCTTTCGAGGGGGGAGAAAGTTCCAATAAAAATGATTCCGATAATTACGAAACAGTAATATGAAGAAGTAGAAGGAAATCAAAAAGGGGTGTTGTAATAATTTTTAAGAAATACATATCTAGCTGATTAATCTAAATAAGTTTTTGCTAATGCGGAATGCTCTGATACCAAAAAGGGTGTGCGGAATTTTCTTCTTGATATGATATCAAAAATGCTTATGCGAAATTTTTCTTTATATTTTGTTTTCAATTTTATCAATTGTTTTCTTTAAATCTTTGACTTGATTTTCTAAAGTAGCTATCTGTTTATTTCGTTCGTCAAAAGTTATTACTATAGGTTTAGTTTCTTCATCATTTTTTTTAGTTTCTTCATCATTTTTAATGATATTATTTCTTCTTATTCCTTCAAGTGCTAGTCTTGGTCTATGGTTTCTAAGGAAATTTCGTTGAATTTCATCAGTTTTTATTAAGGTGCTAGTTTCGTTAAAAAGTCTATCGGTATACAGTCTATCTTGATCTTTATATTTAATACTTAAACAACTGTTACTTAATGCATAAGATATTCTATAGCATACTACCATTGGTATATCTCCATTTTTCATTAAGTCTTTGTTTTTAAAATCGCATATGACTCCGATACAATTATTTAGTCTTTCAGTAGTTAATGGTATAGGATATTGTAGTGTTACATTAAATTTAATGACTCCGTATCCTAGATCGCCTTCGATTTTTCCTAATCTGCTTACTGTTTTATCTGAAATTCTGTTATCTTCGATAATAAGTTCTACTGGTGTTTTAATACCTTCTCTGAATGTAGATTTAATTATAATTTGAATAGTGTTTATATGGATGTATCCTATTTTCTTTCTATCCTTTTCTTTAATTTTGGAAATTCTTTTTTGAATTTGCGAAGTTACTACAATTGGTGCTTGAAAACTTTTATTTGCTTCTTCAATTAAAATGTTTTGTTCACTTTGCATAATACCATAGTATATAATATTTTCTCTATTTAATATTTCAAAGATATTTTTCTGTATTCCTTCAGTTTCTTTAATATCTAATGCGCCTTTATTTTTTAATTGTGTTATTATTGATTTGTCGATTAATACGTCTGCTAAATAGTTACTTTCTTCTTCGTTGTGTTCAATGATTTCCATATTAATAATCAAAACAGAAAATGATACAAAAAACTCAAATAGAAGTTTACCTTCTCCGAAATGGTGGACACACTTGGACTTAACGCCTTCCTCGGCTTCTACGTCCTCAACACCCAGGGAAAAGCTCCTATCTCCAGAGTTAGTATCAAGAAATTGGAAGTGCAATGGAAATTGAGATTGGATTTAAAAAGGAAATTTATTTATTCATATAAGATAGTTACAGATACAGAAATGATCCTAAGATCATTGGAAATAAAGAGGAAATACAAAGGGTTTTCGGTTTGAGTCTCTGAAAGGTTTTTTCAACCTTGGGTTTGTGAAGGTCTCTCTATTGAACCTTGGTTTTTCCTTCTATCTACCTACCCTATTTATAACTAAACCCTAAGGGGTTGCACAAACGCATACCCTTACATTGCGTCTACCCTAAGCTACCCTGTTGATAGTGGAGTTTTTCTTTATTCCTTTTCTTCGGTGGCTTCTTCCTTTATCTTCAATAATTCTTCAACTTTTTCTTTTCCTTTTGCAGCATCTTCTTTTGGAGGTACTGTTGGTAGTGCGGTATTTTCTGGTGGTGGAGTTTTAGATGAGCTTCCTTCAGTGGTGCATTGTTGACAGATATGGGACCCGCCAAATTCTTCCTTCATCATTAAGCATATTTCCTTCTTTAGTGGTTCTGGATAACTTAATTCGATGTTGATGATTTTATCAAGGAATTTTTCTATTTTTTGTATATCTTCGTCAAGACTTTCTTTGTTCCATCTGCTCCAAATCATATCTTGTTCTGTGAGGTAGTTGAGTCTTCCGTCGAACTTCATAATGGATCTTATGGTGGATAAATAATTAAACTTAAAAGTTGTTAATTCATTATATTCAAAATTACTCAAAGGTGTTGTTAAATCTGGATGTTGTCCGTTGCTGACACCGAGCATGCATATGGTGATTGCTGGTTGTGAAATGGTGAAATCTTCCCCCGCCATGAAAGTTGGAGGAATACTATTGATCTTGATAAATCCTTCTCTATCTTTCAGGACATGCCTTTGGTATAGATTGATTATTCGCTGGAAATCTGTTGGGAAATGTTGGAAAGTGGATGATTGTTTGAAGTATATGAACTTTAATAAGCCTGCTTGGTAGAATTCATTGACTTTCAGAGGGTTTACTCCGGTTAATGCAACTGCCTTGAGGCCTTCGCCTCCTGCTTCCATGGGGTATAGTCCAGTGGTTTTGTCTTTTTCAGAGTAGTTTTTGAGGAATTGGTAACATTCATTGTATTGGTTTACAGTGAGTTTGGATATTCTCTCTTTTTCTTCTTTTGTTTTTATCGTGGATTGGAAAGTTATGGCTGTTTGGGGTAATTTTGCTAGTCTAGAGTGGAACGGTTTTGGAATTTGTGGTCTTAAGAATAATTCAGGTTTTGGAATTGGTCTTGCAGCTGGCTTTTTTAAGGTTTCTTTGTAAGAGTCTTGTTTTTGTTGTAGAAATAAAGAATAAGCTTGTTCGGCTTCTGTTCTGGAGTTGTAAGCATGATGTTTGACACCCGGTGTTAGGCATCTGTTTGCGGTTGCTTGGTTTTCGTAT
>CAXKVV010002154.1:5000-7500 GCA_964058805.1 Schoenoplectus triqueter
AACCCTAAACCCTAAACCCTAAACCCTAAACCCTAAACCCTAAACCCTAAACCCTAAACCCTAAACCCTAAACCCTAAACCCTAAACCCTAAACCCTAAACCCTAAACCCTAAACCCTAAACCCTAAACCCTAAACCCTAAACCCTAAACCCTAAACCCTAAACCCTAAACCCTAAACCCTAAACCCTAAACCCTAAACCCTAAACCCTAAACCCTAAACCCTAAACCCTAAACCCTAAACCCTAAACCCTAAACCCTAAACCCTAAACCCTAAACCCTAAACCCTAAACCCTAAACCCTAAACCCTAAACCCTAAACCCTAAACCCTAAACCCTAAACCCTAAACCCTAAACCCTAAACCCTAAACCCTAAACCCTAAACCCTAAACCCTAAACCCTAAACCCTAAACCCTAAACCCTAAACCCTAAACCCTAAACCCTAAACCCTAAACCCTAAACCCTAAACCCTAAACCCTAAACCCTAAACCCTAAACCCTAAACCCTAAACCCTAAACCCTAAACCCTAAACCCTAAACCCTAAACCCTAAACCCTAAACCCTAAACCCTAAACCCTAAACCCTAAACCCTAAACCCTAAACCCTAAACCCTAAACCCTAAACCCTAAACCCTAAACCCTAAACCCTAAACCCTAAACCCTAAACCCTAAACCCTAAACCCTAAACCCTAAACCCTAAACCCTAAACCCTAAACCCTAAACCCTAAACCCTAAACCCTAAACCCTAAACCCTAAACCCTAAACCCTAAACCCTAAACCCTAAACCCTAAACCCTAAACCCTAAACCCTAAACCCTAAACCCTAAACCCTAAACCCTAAACCCTAAACCCTAAACCCTAAACCCTAAACCCTAAACCCTAAACCCTAAACCCTAAACCCTAAACCCTAAACCCTAAACCCTAAACCCTAAACCCTAAACCCTAAACCCTAAACCCTAAACCCTAAACCCTAAACCCTAAACCCTAAACCCTAAACCCTAAACCCTAAACCCTAAACCCTAAACCCTAAACCCTAAACCCTAAACCCTAAACCCTAAACCCTAAACCCTAAACCCTAAACCCTAAACCCTAAACCCTAAACCCTAAACCCTAAACCCTAAACCCTAAACCCTAAACCCTAAACCCTAAACCCTAAACCCTAAACCCTAAACCCTAAACCCTAAACCCTAAACCCTAAACCCTAAACCCTAAACCCTAAACCCTAAACCCTAAACCCTAAACCCTAAACCCTAAACCCTAAACCCTAAACCCTAAACCCTAAACCCTAAACCCTAAACCCTAAACCCTAAACCCTAAACCCTAAACCCTAAACCCTAAACCCTAAACCCTAAACCCTAAACCCTAAACCCTAAACCCTAAACCCTAAACCCTAAACCCTAAACCCTAAACCCTAAACCCTAAACCCTAAACCCTAAACCCTAAACCCTAAACCCTAAACCCTAAACCCTAAACCCTAAACCCTAAACCCTAAACCCTAAACCCTAAACCCTAAACCCTAAACCCTAAACCCTAAACCCTAAACCCTAAACCCTAAACCCTAAACCCTAAACCCTAAACCCTAAACCCTAAACCCTAAACCCTAAACCCTAAACCCTAAACCCTAAACCCTAAACCCTAAACCCTAAACCCTAAACCCTAAACCCTAAACCCTAAACCCTAAACCCTAAACCCTAAACCCTAAACCCTAAACCCTAAACCCTAAACCCTAAACCCTAAACCCTAAACCCTAAACCCTAAACCCTAAACCCTAAACCCTAAACCCTAAACCCTAAACCCTAAACCCTAAACCCTAAACCCTAAACCCTAAACCCTAAACCCTAAACCCTAAACCCTAAACCCTAAACCCTAAACCCTAAACCCTAAACCCTAAACCCTAAACCCTAAACCCTAAACCCTAAACCCTAAACCCTAAACCCTAAACCCTAAACCCTAAACCCTAAACCCTAAACCCTAAACCCTAAACCCTAAACCCTAAACCCTAAACCCTAAACCCTAAACCCTAAACCCTAAACCCTAAACCCTAAACCCTAAACCCTAAACCCTAAACCCTAAACCCTAAACCCTAAACCCTAAACCCTAAACCCTAAACCCTAAACCCTAAACCCTAAACCCTAAACCCTAAACCCTAAACCCTAAACCCTAAACCCTAAACCCTAAACCCTAAACCCTAAACCCTAAACCCTAAACCCTAAACCCTAAACCCTAAACCCTAAACCCTAAACCCTAAACCCTAAACCCTAAACCCTAAACCCTAAACCCTAAACCCTAAACCCTAAACCCTAAACCCTAAACCCTAAACCCTAAACCCTAAACCCTAAACCCTAAACCCTAAACCCTAAACCCTAAACCCTAAACCCTAAACCCTAAACCCTAAACCCTAAACCCTAAACCCTAAACCCTAAACCCTAAACCCTAAACCCTAAACCCTAAACCCTAAACCCTAAACCCTAAACCCTAAACCCTAAACCCTAAACCCTAAACCCTAA